>KZ652598.1:53210-66604 GCA_001010745.2 Gerris buenoi
GACAAAAAAGTAGTTTTTTATAAATGATAAAGATACCCGCAAACCGGAACTTAATATCTCAATTATAACCGGAGGTATAGCCGTTTCCGGACTTTTAGATCCCCCTTAGATTGCTGTATGATACGTAATTTTCTGGAATTTACAATCATTTTTCTAACTTACATCGGTTATTACTCAAAATATGGCCCAATAAATGGGTAAAGTTATGAATACTTTTTGAAAGGTAAGTAAATGAGGAAGTTTTCCAGAAAGTGTACTTAATGCAGCTACACTGGTTAGTAAGTTTTTCCACCACCAAAAAAATAAAATTATAAAAAAATTCTCAATAATTTCGATAAAAATGAGCACTCAGCAAATGCTAATATGAATTAAAGGAATTAGGATTACTTTCAAGTTAGGAAATTTTCTATAGCATTCATATTTTAGGAGCAACAATTCGATTTATGAGGCAAGGACGACACCCCTCGAAAATTCGCTAAATTTGACCTAGTGGGAGAACGGTTAAGAATTGGCCTATGGTATATATGGTGATTTTTGTTCCGCATGAGGTGTACTATCTCCCTATATCTTTTCCAAACTTTATCGCCAGTCACCCTGTATATGAATTAAATTAATTTGGAGTATGAAAAGCGTATTAATTGTTATTAATAATTTTACTGATTGGTAGAACATTAGTGAGGTACGGTTTAACCAACATAGTTATAATGTTGGTATAACATGACATAGTTTAACCAACTATAGCAGTTTTGAAAATTTTATATACATCATCACTGTTTTTAACTATAATAGACTACACTAAACTTACGATCCCAAATATAGTGGAGTTTAAAACTGGTGTGATCAAGAAATTATAGATATTATTGATGCTCATTCAAATCATAAATAATAATTTTACTGAAGTGTATAAATAAGGACAATATATAGTTAAAAGTTAAGTTTAAATAAGTAAATATCAACTGACTATGAGTTTAAATTTAAAGGGTAAGTAATCTTTATCTTATATTTCAACAAATTACAATTTTAAAATAAGTATTTTTGTATTTATTTTTATTATAAAGTAATAAATTGATAATTTAATGTTACAAAAACCGAGCTTACCGAAGGTAGCAGATGCTCTGAGATCGTTCTGAAGAACAAAATGTTTTTTTGTTTCCATATTCAAAAATTCTGAGACAGAAATCCGTTTTAGACAATATTTTAAAACCAAATTTGCATACATTAAATAAAGAATAGTTTTTAAATGTACTTCTCATTTATTTTTCACGTTATTCAGACTAAATTCCTGAATAAATTAATCCATAGTTAAGCTACAACTATTATTTCACCTAAAATACACTAATTACAGAAAAAGTTGATATACACATAATTTTGCTTACGATCAAAGGTAGCAGAAGCTATGTGATCTTTTGGTTCCTTGTCTGTCTGTGATGCGCTCACATTTTGCGAACCAAGATATCTTAAAAACTATTTGTTCGATTTTAATGAAGATTGAATGGTAGATCATAATTAGCCCTTATTTGGTCCCTTTTAAGATTAAAACTTCTACGCCCATTTGGTTCCCTTCCATATTCACACAAACATACATTTATTTACACCAATATCTTCAAAAGTACTTATCTGATGTTTAATAAATTTGGATAGTTTGTAGAAAGTACTTCACAGCTATACCTCCGAAGTTGGGTGATTTTTAAACCATTTTATTATAGTTTTAGAATAGTTCTTGCCATTAACCTTTATTCATCCAACCGTTTCCGAAAAGTCTTCTTACCTTTCTTGTTTATCTTATAGATGTTTTATTTACTCGTATTTATTGTTTTTTAAACTTTCTTAATTATGTGCTTATACGTCTTAAAAGAGAATCCTTTTTTAAATTCTCAAACTGTCTAGGTCAAGGAGTTTGGCTGGGGTTTGATTAATTATCACAAAGTCAGTGTTTTTGGATTTAATATATCTTATCCAAAATTTGGATAAGATATATTAAATCCATATACATTTAATGTATATGGACTGATTTTTACTTTTACTTACCTTTAAAGGAAAAATATTGTGTCCACATAAAAAAAATACGAAATCGGGATGTCAACGCAATTATCAGTTTTGAGTGATTTTAAGACTGTTTGAGTGGTATTTAGCTGGATGTCTGCCTGTCTGTCTGTCTGCCTTACTGTCTATGTTCCTGAGTATGCGTAACTGTCTCTGACACGCATACGCACCTTTTTTAAGGAAGAGAGATAAAACATAGTATACTTAAATCAGACCTTACATACACATAGTAGTGTCATACGGAGCATCATACATTTGTGACGTCATTAACCTGTTTTGCAAAAAAAAAATTGCACTTTACATAAACCGTAATAAATCGAAAATGTTTTACGATGTCGCTGAAATTTGCCCCTAATACACCAGATTTACTCTTTAATACGAGTAATACAAACTTAATACGGAACATTTCAACTGAATTTCGTTTTGATATCTGCTGACATTTTGAAAATATCGACTTATGAACTTGCCTAATAATTTCAGAACTATTTCGTCTGATTGAACGATTCCCCCCCTCTATCCTCTTCTTTTAAATGGCGGGATTGCAGTTTTGCCATATTTTATACTGAAGTATCGGTTATAGCAATTTTGGCACATTACAAAAATACTTATAAATAACAAAATAAAAATAAACGCCTAAATGATGACAAGACAGGGTATATTATATTTAATATATTTGTCATTCTTTGGTACAAAAAATCAATACGTAGAGTAAATAAATAGTACCGAAACAAGCGGTGATATTAGTCAAACTGACTACAAGGAAATAGTGATCTAAGTTACCCACGGGTACACTAGCCGTCACCTTACAGTCCACCATGTTGTGTAAAGTTTTATACAGGCATTTATCGTTATTCTTAAAAGAACAAGGAAGAACTCTGTTGAAACCCGGGCACGCTAGCTTGGGACAATGGAGAAGAACGTTGGGAGGGTTAAACGAGACTTGGACGCTCCCTCCGCCCGCTTTGGCCGAATGATAACGCACGTGAATCGGAAACGATATTTTAGATATTAAAATTCTATTGAATTCGATGAGATCGCCGAACACTTGGACGGTGAAAGCTTTGGAAAATTTCTGCGGGAGTTCTACGTCGACAGTGTCGTTGACCATAATGGACAGCNGCGCGTAAAAAACGCAGGCTATGAACCCAATTTTACGCCATTATAAACATGACCTGTTCTGTAGCATGATAGCATAAGTCGACCATTTTTTTTTTAAATTAACTCTAAAAGCAGCTTCTTTATTACATAATTTTCTTTTCCTTTAGCACTTCCCTGCCTCTAAGATTAGTTACATAGAATTAGATAATAACGTTAGAACAACTTCGAAAAAAGTCATGATTCATTAAAAAATACTACCTACAGACAATTAAAGTCATAATTATAATTTTAATCGAAGAAACGTTTAAATAATAAATACTTCCACTACCTACAATAATCTTAGGTAATAATTGATTACTCTCAATTAATATTATTTCAACGCTGTATGTTCTACCTTCTGTCAGTAGTGTAAATAATGTTAGTTTAAAAAGTTATATATTTATCCACAGGAAAATAAGTTAAAACAATAAAATGAGTAAGTCAATATTTGAAGTTATTTAATTTAGAATATTCGTTACTAAACTTATTTAATGTACGGTGCATATAATACTTCAAAATATATTTAACTGTGCTAAAAATGTGCATTTTAGCAGTTTTGAGTTGGGCTGATTGCGAAAATGAATTTTGAGTTCAAATTAATTGTAGTAGGTATGATCAGCTGAGTCTGCGACTCTGCGACAGTGAATCTTGTGCATACTGGGATTCTTTGTGTTAAATTCATTGTAGTAGGTTTGTGGCCGGCTTGCAGCCTGACTGAGTCTATGACAGTGAATCTTGTGCATACTGGGATTCTTTGTGTTAAATTCATTGTAGTAGGTTTGTGGCCGGCTTGCAGCCTGACTGAGTCTACGACAATGAATCTTGTGAATACTGGGATTCTTTGTGTTAAATTCATTGTAGTAGGTTTGTGGCCGGCTTGCANTCCAAAATTTAGCACTTATTTATACCTTTCTATAAGATAAATAAGCCCTCCACATTTCAACTTAATATCTGCCACCATTTTGGAATTATTTGGTGGGGATGAGTTACGAGAAACCCCGAGTCCGACCTTTTTTATGATAAAATTTAACAATAAAAAATGATAAACGAGGTGCAAAAGATAATTTCTTCTTATTTATCACTTTATCTTTTTATTGTTCCTTCATTCTTTTTAATACAAATTCTGTTATCTGGTGATAATTTTAATTGCTCCACAACTTGTAATCATGTCAACTAATGCGGCGCACTACTAGAAATGAAATTGCATTTATTTATAATTTAACCTTTCAAGAAAAAGTGATATAAATATTTAAACTTGATCAAACAGTACATTAAACCTATTAAAATTGTTATAGAATTAGATAATAACGTTAGAACAACTTCGAAAAAAGTCATGATTCATTAAAAAATACTACCTACAGACAATTAAAGTCATAATTATAATTTTAATCGAAGAAACGTTTAAATAATAAATACTTCCACTACCTACAATAATCTTAGGTAATAATTGATTACTCTCAATTAATATTATTTCAACGCTGTATGTTCTACCTTCTGTCAGTAGTGTAAATAATGTTAGTTTAAAAAGTTATATATTTATCCACAGGAAAATAAGTTAAAACAATAAAATGAGTAAGTCAATATTTGAAGTTATTTAATTTAGAATATTCGTTATTAAAATTATTTAATGTACGGTGCATATAATACTTCAAAATATATTTAACTGTGCTAAAAATGTGCATTTTAGCAGTTTTGAGTTGGGCTGATTGCGAAAATGAATTTTGAGTTCAAATTAATTGTAGTAGGTATGAATCAGCTGAGTCTGCGACTCTGCGACAGTGAATCTTGTGCATACTGGGATTCTTTGTGTTAAATTCATTGTAGCAGGTTTGAGTCCGGTTTGCAGCCCGACTGAGTCTTGTATACGATGAACGACAATGAATCTTGTATGTACTTGAATTCTTTAAGTGAAATTCAGTGTAACAGTTTTGTGTCCGGTTTGCATCCCGACTGAGTCTTCAGTGAATCTAAAATTGGCAGGTCGCAACAGTGACGGATCTAGGCTTTCTTGTGGCTAAGGAAGATTGGCCTACGTCACTGTGTCGCAGGGCTAAACATTTATTTGAGTTCCGTCCAAAATGGGATTATCAGATTAAATTACTCTGATCAAAGAATCCAATTAGAATAATATTATTCTAATTGCATTAAAGATTAATTCAAGAATCCTTCTACAGTATACTTGGCTTTAAATTTACATTACCTACTCAGTGTAACTTATATTGAGTAGGTATTACTCTTATGTTGTAAAAAATTCTCATACACAGCCTATTAGAAAAAATAAATTAGCTGGTGCCACGGCCGGTATTCGCAAGACCATTGCCTAGCTAGCCTAAATGTAAACAATCTAGCTAAGATATTATGAAAATCTCTTTTTATTTGTTTGTTTTTTAATCATTGTAATTTAACTCCGTGCATTTTAAGGTTATTTCAGTTTATCACTTCTACTACTAGCTGGGTTGAGAGTTGATAGTTTTTCTCTAGAAACATATCTTGAATGGAGCTCAGTTCAATACCAATACGATAGGAAAGCACAGGAAACTAAGGATTTGAAATCAGGAAAATATGTCCCTGATAATATCGTTATACTAGCTGCAACTATATATAAAGGTAAATTAATCTGAGTTTAATTATGAACCATCATACCAACTAATTATTAATCTTATTTGAATGTATCTGTTGCCGGAATCATTATCAGAATTTGAAGTTTGAATTTATCTCAACTGTTAGAGTCAACGACAAAGATTTATTGTATTTTCCTTAATAAGTATACTGTACGCCGTATGCGCTAAAATAGTTGATCGACTTTAAGTTGGGTTCATAGCATGCGTTTTATTACGCGCGTTTTATTATAGATCAAAATACATTCATGAAGATGTGCCGAATCACTG
The DNA here is from genome assembly GCA_001010745.2 of Gerris buenoi. Lineage (NCBI taxonomy): Eukaryota > Metazoa > Arthropoda > Insecta > Hemiptera > Gerridae > Gerris > Gerris buenoi. The sequence goes on from KZ652598.1 coordinate 59,279, forward strand.
AATGTTTTCCCCCACCCTTTCTTCCTTGTGCACTTGCGCAGTGTTCCGTTCAGGTTATAAACAAAGCCGAATATATTATTAAAATTCAATATTAACTTTCTAAAAAGGATGGTTGTAAAATAAAAACAAGTGAGTATATTTAATATATACTATGTAAATGGATGACTCAAAAAATGAAATGAAAAATATAAACAAGAGAGAAAGCGGATGGAAAGGTTTCATTCAGGTTAGCTTTTACGCGAAATAGTTAGTTTGGAACAAACTTTTTCTCGCGTCATGTTATGAGAGCCTATAGATTATTCTGAAGCGCGTAAAAAACGCAGGCTATGAACCCAATTTTACGCCATTATAAACATGACCTGTTCTGTAGCATGATAGCATAAGTCGACCATTTTTTTTTTAAATTAACTCTAAAAGCAGCTTCTTTATTACATAATTTTCTTTTCCTTTAGCACTTCCCTGCCTCTAAGATTAGTTACAACATTCAAATTCGTGAGTGTTTTTGTAATTTTTCTTTCTAGTTCGCTTTTTTTTAAGGACTGTCGAAGTCGAAGGCTGGAGTTAAAAACAAAATAAGACAAAACGGTTCTACCAATTAGTCATTAGCTAGCGTGTCGAAGCTCTCTCTTCTTCACCTTATAACATGTCCAATCAATAACCCAATAAATAACTTGGTTTTTCCGATGTAATCCCGCGTCATGAAGGGGTTGAAATTAGACTTTCCGCTTCTACTACTGGAAGCATCTTCAGCGTTGTGGTGCATCATGTATCGTAATATTAAGGAACAATCATTTTTACTCTTTAAAAAGATATTTCTATATAGTGAATTTTTTCTGGAACCTTCAGTCTCGTTTTATGGACGTCTGACTGTATGTAGCTGGTTTTATTCCATCAATTTACCTTTGTTAATCCGACAATATCACGATAAATATAGTATATTTGGTACAATTTGTTTTACGTTCAGGTAAAAACGAGACACAAATATTCGTAACTACTCCAGATTTTATCCCTGGAACTCCTTTCACGCTGAGTACTGTAACTGCTAAGAATGGATCAGGAGGACCTATTTTGAAACCATTTCCGAATGCTAACTCTCACAAAGTATCCGGAGACTGTGATTCGATAACTAACGTCTGGAGAACTAAGGTAATAATTTTTTCGAAATCTTCTCACTTATTTATACACCTACCACCCATTTTATATCCATAATGATTCAAATTAAAAATATGAATATCTGTTCAATTGAAGTTCAATAAGATTTTACTTGAAAATTTAACGTTAGTGTGAGAACACCTAGACGTAATTATGCTATATTTACTCAGGGAATAATGGTTTACTTTACTCCCTAGGATGCACGAATAACTATTTAACTGTATTCTATATTATACAACTTTTTTTATTCTGTAGGTAGATACATTTGGAAGACTTTGGGTTATAGACAATGGAAAGGAGAATACATTAAGAGCCATAAAATATATTTGCCCACCACAAATTTTAATATATGACTTAACTAATAAAAATAAATTGATACGTACGTATTCATTTTTAATTTAAATTAATAGCATGTATTAGAATTAATATGTTTTAAATAAAGTTTGTGTGATACTAGAAAATAGAAAATTTAAAAATTTAAAGAAGAAGTCAATCTTAGTAATCAAATGATAAATTTAGCAAATGACCACACCATACACGCTTCGGCGGTACAATGTAAAAATGCATAATGTGTGAAGTAGCTGGAACTCTCCACCACGGGCGTAAAAGGGCCAAAAAGATGGCCTAATTGCAAGGTTCGAACAAGTGGTTCGTCCTACTCGTTCTAGTAGGAAGTACTAGACTACTACTTTATTCAAACTCAAACCAACCTCCTTCACTCTTATATTTGTATAATGTTCGTTAAAGAACTTTCATATGCTCCGGTTTATAGCAACAACTCATGAAAAAAAACACGTGTGGTGTCGTGGGACACCCGGTAGGAACGAAGTTCCTTACGCTTTTCATATAAATAGACGAATTCCCATTGTAAATCGATGGCGCACTCACCTGTCAACGGACAGTTTCGAGAACTAAAATGTCAAAGAAACCCTTAATCTTCATTGGAAGGATAGAAGAAATTTTAGAATCTTGCTTTTATTTATTTACATTGATATTGTCAGTATCTTTTCTTATAATATTATTAATTAACAACTTAATTGGTACAAATTTAAATGCTATTAAGCAGGATTAAGTTATTTTTATATATACTATCTAGTAACATATATAGCAAGTTCGAGATCATATGTTTAAGAAAAATTGAGTTGTGTAACGATTTTTTTTTAAGTATGTGCCTCGTTTTTATTTATAATTAAAATAAGAAGTGTTGAAAAGTGATTTATAGTGTTATAAATAAATTAATAACCATTTATTAGAAATATATATAAATTTGTTTCAATAGTATTAAGTTTTATAAATTAACAATTATGTATTTCAAAATCAGCTAATTACTGTGGATAGTTATAGTTTTTTGAAAGGATGCCGAGGTGTTGTTATGGTGTTTGTAATAGTTAATAGTGACTCGCAATACAGCCATAAAGACTACAGGAAAAATGTGTATTTTATTCCTTTTTAAGTTCAAGCCTCTCAAGTTCAACCTTCGTCCAGTCTGATTCAAACCTCTACAGTATAACCATCTTTTTACAACTTGTTTTGTACCGAATAGTCTTCAATAATTTCAAATACAAATTTAGCACCGGGTACATCCTCTTCACAAAGAGACATTATTAAAAGTTTATAAAAACAAAATGATACAGAAAAAAAGTTCACAAACAACAATGACCTAACCCTATCGTATCCAACTCACGGCTTCAAATTGTTCTTAAATAAATACTATAAGCGAAAAAAACTAAACTAACACTATTTAACAATTATAAACTAAACAATAATAAAAGTAAATAAAATTGCAATAAAAGCTAAAAAAAAATTAGCTAACTCTAACCTAACCAGCACACGGTTTTAAATTGTCCTTAAATTAACACAATACACGAAAAAAACTAACTAAAAACTAAACTAACACAATTTAACAATCACAGACTAATTAACAAAAACAATAAATGTAAATAAAATTACAATAAAAGGTGAAAAAAAGGGGAAAAACAAGTGGTGCCTGGGAAAAAACCTTATAAAATGAGAAAAGTTTGACATTTTAGTTGAGGTTCTTGCCACAAGGAGCGCTAAAATGAGAGTTTAGTGACGTCACATGGGAATTGGTCCATTATAAAATCACAGAAATAACTACTTATACATGGTGGAGTTAGAAAAGAGGCAAAATTAAACGTAACTAACTATTTGTACTAGCGGAGTTAAGGCAAAATTAAATGAAAAGCTTTTTATTATCATTGAAGTGAGCGTCTTTCAAGAAATAATGTATTGTATATTGTGAAAAAAGTTAATGATAAATTTATAGTTAAAGCAGATGGTTCTAGAATGAAAAAGCGAGCGTGGTCCTCTCAGAACCTGCTCCAAGGAACTTCGTTCCAAAACAATATTGACTCGTAATCATTACCAATCATAAAAATTGATAAGAACCTGCTCCAAGGAACTTCGTTCCAAAACAATATTGACTCGTAATCATTACCAATCATAAAAATTGATCTTAAATAATTTCAAGAGTGAAATTCAAAATTCTACTATAATAGTCCATGAGACAGCGTGCAAAAAATTGTCTGACTGACATCAAGCTATAATTGTTATATTTAAGTTAATCTTTGTCGCTTCTTAAGTATATCTGCTAAGTTCGTATGCGGGAGTACATTTTGGTAATAGGTATTTTGGCAATAGGCAAAAAAAAAAAAATAAATAAACAAAAATATGGAGAGTGGCCATGTCCCGCCCATTTCAGTGACAATTAGAGATGGAAATATGAATAAAGCAAAATTCAATTGACCAAGTCTTCTGCCATGACAAATAAAAGTGGTAGATCTTCAATAACATAAAAATGGGTGGTTTTTCACATGTTTGGCTACAATTGCAATCTTATTAATTAGTAGTTTTATGTAATTATAATTTCTAGGTAGATACAAAGTACCAGGACTGAATCCGCTTTCTGTTCTTGCTAACGTTGAATTCGAATATGTTGGCGATAAGAAAGAGGATATAGTGGCTTACTTAAACGATGAATTTACTTCGAGTCTGGTTGTTTACACTTTCAAAAACAACACATCGTTTGTCGTAACTCATCCCTACTTCAGTCCGGATCCATACAAGTATCCATTCTTCGATCTCAACGGCAGTAAGTTCTACAAGATGATTGGAATAGATGGTGTTGCTTTAGGTAATTTTAGTTGCATTATTAATTTTCAACAAGACAATCTGATAAGCTTGAAGGCAAACTATTACCTAAGTAGATAATCTAATTAAGTATTATAAGTATGTAGATAAACTCTTTCTATAGTACTTTTAAGTATAGCCAATCTACTTAAGGATGAAGGAAAAACGGTACTTACTTTAGATTTCACATCAGCAATGTAATATGTGCAATACCGTGTTTTTTCACACTACAATAAGGTACACAATTTGTGTTAATTATCTTCGCACCCTGATGAGTCGGACGTGATAAAACGATGAAGGACACGGCGTAATGCCGAGCCAACATCTTTTGACGTAATGTCTGGTGTTGGAACAGTTCCTATGTGCCATGCTTGCGTGGCACATCCCTTGGTGTCTCTCATTAACACAAAGTGAGTTCTTTTGATTGCTACTCACCTTTGTCTCTTTTGGAATATAAATGGATATAATTATTTAAAAATAGCTTAGTCTAAATAATTATTTAGACCAAGGGGTGTTTATTCCAAGATGGATCTCGGATTCCAATGTGTACTTTAGGACAAAGGAATGTCACACATATATTTTTATAAGGGGAGTGGGGAGCCAGCGTCGTCGAGGGTCTTAAGGCGCTCGCTCAGCTATCAATAAGTCGAGGCAACTCGAGGTCGTGGGTTCGATATCGTGCCATGATGATTTGATTTGTATCTATGGTTCGAGGACGGAGCAGGGCGAGGGATACCCTACGGGGCACTCTTCCACCCACGCTTTGACGCACCGCTTTTATACAGCTTACTAATGACCACACCATACTCGCTTGAGCGGTACAGTACAAATGTATGCTGTGTGAAGTAGCTGGAACTCTCCACCACGGGACGTAAATAGGGCCTAAGTATGGCCTAATTGCAAGGTTCGAACAAGTGGTTCGTCCTTCCATTCTAGTAGGAAAGGAAGTACTATACTACTGCTACTATAAGGGATGTAACAATCAAATGAAAAAGACATTCCTTACACCTTCTTTAGATTGTTACTCCCTTTTGTTTTTTTAAAAGGGAAGTAACAGCAAACTTATGAAGGCATAGTTATACAGTACTTCTAAGTTGCAATTCTAATGATTTGATTCTAATTTAGTTTAGAACCAATGTCTATTATGTAATAAAATATTGTTAATTTCACAACAGGTCCACTAAATCAGTCTGGTAAGAGATTGTTGTATTTTCATCCATTGACATCAGGTAGAGAAGCGACTGTTCCGACAGACGTTCTACGAGATCCATCTAAGAACTCATACTCGGATTACATGAACTCTTACAAACTATTAGATGATAGAGGTTTTCATTCGTCTGTAGAGCTCATCATGAACGACGGCACAATGATCTTCACCAATTTAGAAGCCAATTCATTAATGACGTGGAACATCAGTCAACCGTATAAGAACTCAAACTTTAGAATACTAATTCAGGTACGATGGGGATCACTTCATTTACTTATAATTTAGCGAAAACATTGTTAAATGCCTAACCACTGTTTTAAGTAGATACAAAAATAGACTGCCAATTGGTGTGGCATGTGGCACATAGCTTCCTCGCATCCTACCTTCGTACTTTATTGATTTTATGCTTTTGCAAGCCATTATTAATTGTTTTCCCCGTTGTTTTTTTTAATCTTTAATGCATAAATAACTATTGAATGATTAAAATTACTTTCTTTTATATTTTTAGGACGTAGAAAGACTTCAATTCCCAGCGTCGCTACAGATAGTGAACCAGGAAAGTTCAGAATACCTTTATGTAGTCTCATCTCGACTACAGCGTATTATATTGGGAACTCCGGAAAAGAATAAAATAAACTACAGGATTCTAAGAGGGAAACTGTCTGTCAGCAACTCTGCTCCGTCTTAAAGTCTTACAGTAGTCGGCTAGTTCCGTTAATTCCCGTTAATTTTAACTTCTTGAACAATAAATCAAATCAAATCCACATAACCTTATTTTCTTTTGTCCTCAAATTATTTGTTACTATCATTTTAGAGAATTATGTTTCTAAATAGGCCTCAGTAACTCAGATAAGAAAGCAGTTGGTACTCTTATCATTAAAGTTAAAGTTAACAACATTGAGCGAGGTTACTGCTTGGATGGGTGACCATAGATCTGGGTTCAATTCCTGCGGACCCCACGCTTTTTATCCAGCTTATAAATTGGACTTATGTGAAGAGGTACTGCTTATATACACTAGCTAATTGTAAGGTTATAAAGCTGATAAAGATACACAACCCCGTGTAATCCCCTTTACAATAGATAGAGTTGTATATTATGCCCTTTTAGAGGCCTAGGCTCTCCATGGGCTATCGCACTACGGAGTTAGTTTGTAATTTTCCTTAAGAATAATTCGTGATGTTATCATAAAAAAGAATTACTCTTATCTCTGTAAGATTGTTTGAGTATTCCAAATTCTTATGGAAAGCCGAAGATATTTTAACTTCAATATCTTAAAACCTGTGTCCACTTTTCTGAGTGTTGTCTTTTATAATTTTTCAATGAAAGTCAGTATAAGTAGTAAAACTTAAACGGTTCGGCTTAAAATAATTGTGTTTCTATTTTAGTCCTGGAGATACCGTGCAAATAATATCTGAATAAGTTCAAGCTAGAACTTTGGGATCGTCAACTTTCTTCTGCGTGACTTAGCTTGCCAATAGGCATTTGAAAAAAAAAAAAAAACGGTGGAGAGCGACCATGAACCACCAATTATGGTGGACAGTGTGATTTTCATGTTCCTGAGTACAAAATTAGTCAGTAGATCAAAAATCAACAAGACTTTGAATTGTGTTTCTATTTTAGTCCTGGAGATACCGTGCAAATAATATCTGAATAAGTTCAAGCTAGAACTTTGGGATCGTCAACTTTCTTCTGCGTGACTTAGCTTGCCAATAGGCATTTGAAAAAAAAAAAAAAAACGGTGGAGAGTGGTCATGTCCCGTCATTTTGACGGACAATGTGATTTTCATGATCCTGAGTACGATATTAGTTAGTAGAC
>KZ652598.1:90278-102481 GCA_001010745.2 Gerris buenoi
TAAAGCAGTAGGTTTCACCAGAGAACCTTCAACAACATGAAGGCCTCCAGCTATATTCCTTAGTAAGAGCTGTACCTTGTACTTCCAGGTGGCCCAGTCACCTTTACCTTCTAGGCGGCCAATGTTATACTTAAAATTTTCCATCAGTCAAATTTTATGACTTTTAGTCTATAACTACGAAGTTTTAAAATAATATTTTAAAAAGTTTAAAACTTACGATCCACGCAGTCTGTAAGTGAGTCTGAACCCATAACCACTTGAAAATATAAGTCTTAGCAGAGTTATAGTCAAAGAAAACTAAGTATAATTATTTGAAAGTACAATTTTTGATTTTGAACAAACAATAAAAAACAATATGCCACAATATGACAGATTATTGAAAGAATAACAAAACTCAACATGCTTATGACAAACCGTCCAAATTTCATAAAATTCAGATGATTACTTTTGAAGATACACATAGGTGTAAATAATTGTTTATGTGTACGCATGTGGAAGAGACACAAATGGGCACAGATGGTTGAAACTAATATAGGACTAACAATGTGCAAATTATGACCTACTATCCAAATTGCATTAAAATTAGGCGAGTAGTTTTGGGCGATACGTTGGTTCGCAAAAATTGATTCCTGAAATTTTTCCTGATGTCTTAAATGGATTTCTGGTTTGGAATTTTTGAAATCAAAAACATAAAATATTTTCGTTCTTCAGAACAATGTCATAGCTTCGGTTACCTTCGGTAAGCTCAGAAGCAATGCAACATTATTTATATTTGTTGACACTGCAAGACATGTTAAAACATAAAGTAAAAATCAATCAGTGAATCAGGACTACCACAATAAATTATTATTCATAACAAACTATAAGTAAGATTACCTTTACACATAGCTTCCTGTAACTTTTCCTCTGCAATATTTAAGTTGGCAACATAAGCATTATGATGCTTCTGATGATGGAGTTCCATGATTTCTGCACATATTACCGGTTCAAGAGCATTAGCATGATATGGAAGTGCTGGCAAAGAATGCTTTTGCCTTACCCCAGCCCTGAAAGATAAATTCAAACAATAATTCTCAACGAAATGGTAACAAAACATTGTTACACTAAACAGTTATTTGTAAAGAGAAGAACACTCTTTATCCTTTAGCTGTCCATACTCATTGCATTATTCCTGAAAGGTAAATTTGTCATCATCTAGTTTATTTGTTAGGTGTACCACAACTTCTATGGCTGACACTCACTAAAAGAGACACCATCAACAACATACAAAAAAGTATATGCATAAAATTGGTCACCAGAACTATAGAACAAATCCCAGGCAGAAGAATTTTATCAATTTACCACCTAGTTTTGAGTACTCTAAGATCTGAGCTATAAAGCCAAGATTGTGTTTTGGTGGGCCAAAAATAACCGCACTTTTTTGAACACTTATAGTTCAGGTTCTGCAGTAGATAGAGATATGGGGTTTTCGGGGTCTGAAAACTACATTCTTCTACTTTAAATTTCACATCTATAACTTTAAAAACGATTGGGTGAAAGCCATGCAATGACGGTTTGAAATAGGGTCTTCAAAAAAGTCAATGTCCGGGTAGTGATCTTGTCTGGTTTTATAGTTTTGATGGAATAAATTACCATATGGTGGATTTATAGGGGGGAGGGGGAAACCGTCATTGCGTTGCTTTCACCCAATCGTTTTTAAAGTTATAGATATGAAATTTAANGTCTTCAAAAAAGTCAATGTCCGGGTAGTGATCTTGTCTGGTTTTATAGTTTTGATGGAATAAATTACCATATGGTGGATTTATAGGGGGGAGGGGGTTTCTTCGTATTTAAGTGGGAGAAGTCCCTAAGTGTTATAACTATAACAAACATTGAAGATGGGTAAAGACAATTTTGCCAGGTATTAAAGATCAAATGCCATTGCAAGTTTATGCAAGATGTTACCCCGCCTCATCACTCCTTGCAAACAATTCAATACTTGCAAGAGAATTGCCCAGACTTGTAGACAGGCAAAATTGTGCTTAACCCATCTTGAATGTTTGTTTTAACACTGAGGGACTTCTCCCACTTACCTACAAAGACCCTCCCCCCCTTCCACCATATGTGTTTTATTCTATCAAAACTGTAATACCAGACAAGATAACTACCCGGACAACGACTTTTTTAAAGACCCTATTTCAAACCAACATTGCGTTGCTTTCACCCAATATGAATTTAAAGTAGAAGAATGTAGATTTCAGACACCGAAAACCCCATATCTCTATCTACTACAGAACCTGAGCTACAAGTGTTCAAAAAAGTGCGTTTTTTTTTGGCCCACCCTGTATTTTACAAAGAAGGTAGGCTGGACTGAAGATAATATGGCTGTTAATCGCTTGGTGGCACAATTTTGCTTGATTTATACACTCAAGAGATTACATTCCTTTGTTAAGCAGTAACATTTGTATGGTTTAAACATTTGAGACATTATTTGAGACATTTTTTTTTTGTTTTGATGATGTGTCATTATAGGTTTAATATAGTTTTTGGATCCAAATTGTCTATGCAAACCTAGATTCAAAACAATTTAAATCCAGATCTGATACACTAAATTCTTCGATCGTATCTGGATTGAGTTCCATGGAAACACCTGAACTTGATCCCAAAATGCACAGAGTGTGAGCACCTCTAGCAGTTTTTCTGGTGAAAATGGTCAAATCTGTAAAAATACCATACTCCACTCAACCAAAAACATTAACCTTTCTTAGTATTTTTTAAAAACAAACATAACAAACCTGGTTATGAAAGGTAAAAATTACAATTTTTTTTTTTTTTATTCATTGGAAACACCTAACTTGTCAAATCCCAAATCAGGATTCAATCCGTATTCAAACATCATGTACTACAATTCCATGATGTTTAAATACAGATTAAGTACAGTTTTTGGATCCAAATTGTCCATGGAAAGCTAGATTCAATATGGATTGAATACGATTCTGATCCCAATGTGATACACTAAATTCTGTGATTGTATCTGGATCGAGTTGCATGGAAACACCTGAACTCGATCCTGACATGCACAGAGCGTTGGTGTGAGCGCACCTTGTGAATTTCTGTAGAAACTAGTCAAATCTGTCAAAATACTTAATAAAAAACATGGTTATAAAAGGTGAAGGTTACAAAACTATTTATAACCTTTACCAAAAGTAACCAAGAAAGTTTTTTTTTTTATTAATATTTTGTATTGCATATTCAATACTACTATGGGAAACACCGGTAAAGTCGGATTGTATGTGCCCTACCAGGAGGTTATGTGATAAAAGCCTGTAAATTAAATTAAAAACCTTAATTTTGTGTACCCTTGAATTTTCAACAGCCGCTCCGCACCGCTTCGCGGTGCTCCGCTCATTTTCTAAAGAAAAACAACCCTCCTGTATATAAATCAGGTAGAGGTAAAACTCGAAAAAATGTCTAGGGCACGTACAATCCGACTTAGCCGGAAACACCTAGCTTGTTAACTATACTATTTCACTCCTAAATCAGGACTTAATCTGTATTTGAACACATAGAAACATAGTGGAAACTAGAGAGTGTAAATTTATGAATTGTATATAAGAGAGTTGATACCCTTTGTCACAAAAATACGTTGGGTTGAGGCCCAAACCACTTTTCTATATATCGCCTCATATTCTTCAGTTTTACCCAAGTGTCACGATCAAATTATCTTTCTAACAGATTATCTATATTCTCCATCTCCACATAATGCAATTGTAGAATAATTATTGTAGAAGCTCTAATATAACCTTGACCTTGAATATTAACCGGTTGTTATTTATAACATAGCTCAATACAGAACATTAAAAGAAGTAAAACACCGGTATTTCAAATCGATGCGTAGAACTCAAGATATTTCGAAATAATAAAGAATAAATAATACATATGAATCGTTAAGGGTGATAAATAATAGGGGTGTTCACTATTGACCGAAGCCGACATAAAAATAATTATGAAACTAAAGTAAAATAAATATAAATCCATCGAAATTTATCAGTTCACAAACAATTGAAAATAGGTCAATTCATAATAATTATCAACGAAACAAAGCACTTTAATTAAATTTTGTGGTTTACCTTTAATTAATATAACTTACTTGGCAATTGCTGATAAAATTCTTCTGGTAGGTAACATTTTATTTTACTTTTTCCTTTATTTCAAATACCAAAAAAAACCACTCAGAGTCAGAGAAAATGAAAATCTGTTAAAAATAAAAAAGGTTATCAACACTGATATGAGTACATATCACCAACATAACAATAAATGAATACTTGAGAACTTCAAAACTAATATAATTTATTTAATCTTAATTAATTTAATTACAATAATCTTTCTTACAATATAAGTAATTTAATTAGTATTTTTTAAAAAAAAATAAAACTTAATTAACTTTGGTTTATATTTTTCAATACTAGTGGCACCTAGTGATTAATTTTGAAACTAATTACTACAAATGTTAAAAATTGGTTCCTCTTTTGCTCAATAGATGTCATTAAAATCAACTTTTTTAAACTCAGTTAAAGTCGTGTCGGGTCCAAGGGTCGGGTCGGATAATTTTAAAATTAATCATATTTCACAAACGTATTCTTTGTATTTAAGTAGGCTCCATAGAAGAACTCTTTCATTTAAAATCGTTGGCAAATAATTAAAAAAATATTAATTCAATTAAACAATCTGGTAATTTTTCTTTTTTAAAAAAATATTTTTATTAAAATAAAAATCTAATACTAATAAGATAGGGGTTTCTTTTATGAAACAACAGAAAATGAGAATAATAAACATGTGAAAAAATTGAACAATTATCACATTGATTATAGAAGGAATAAATGATTTACTTATTCATTGCATTTTAAGGAACGATTCATTTATTTAGAGGCTTTACAATATTTTTCGACTAAATTATTAATAAGGGGGGGGGTCTTAAATGTCGAAAAACATTTTATGTGCGTGTGTGAAAAACGAAGTAAAAAGTATAAATTAATTTTTAATTAAGAATTTAAAAATTAAAATTAAAAAATCTAAAGGAAGAATTATTGAAAGTAAAATTTTTTTTTTTTTAAATCTTTAGATAAATTACTGCTGTCTTAAAATAGAAACAGAAACAGTAAAAAGGGCACGCTTGCTGCGTCTACAGTACAGATGATTGCATTTGTTGTGTGTTGTGTTTAAAGTTGTTTAGATTATAATAGTCGAGTTTTGCTTTAATGAATTGCATATTTATTTGGTGAGTTCAGAAGGATTTTGATAGAATATCCCGCTTTTTTGAACATCGAGATAGTTGGAGAAGTTGGATTTGCTATTGGTATGTATTAGCTTTTTATTATTATGAATATATTTACGTTTAATGTTCAAACGTATTGTTTGTACTTTAACCTCCGTTTTAATCTATGTGTTGTATTAATATTTTCTGTTGTTGGTCTTATACCTCTAATATATTCAAATTGATATAATTTATTACTTTTGTTGCATTGAATACATGGGCAACCGGTATAACTACAGGGTTTTCGTTCTACGTTATATTAATATCTGTTTTTAAGATATCAATATTTTGTCTTTTACAAGATGAACTATAATGTGTGTATGCATGCACTTTAATAATTAATGTTCCTGATTGTCTTGCCGTTTGATATTCTTCCTATTTAAGAAGTCTTTGTCTCTAGTTATTATTCTCTTTACTGAAAAATGTATAATTATATGAATAATAAGGCTCCTACTATACTTGTATAGTACATTGTTCGTACCTAGTCATAATCGTGAGTCTAGTCAGTACATTGTCGATATTATTTTATGTGAAATTTGGAAAAAGCCGTTTCATAGGCAATAGAAGGTTAAAAAGAGGCAGGTTATAGGTGGAATATTATTCTATTTTCATGAGATTTTATTCTGAATACCTTTTCATTGGTTTATCATTGTGTTTGAAAAATTTCTCTTAAAAGAGGCAATAATTGAATGAATATGTGAAAGTGAATTTATTTTTTACTAAGTTAGATATTCTTTTACTGAGTTTGTCTAGAAGTTTTTACCCTTTTTGAGAATGCATCATCTCAAGTGATTGCCTAATCTGCAGCTATCATTACAGTCGAGAATCGCTCGGCGGCTCAATGTCGCTTGATTTGTACACTTAAAAGAATATATCCATTAGTCAACTCAGTTCATTTTCAATGAACAATTAAATAATCACAATTGTGTAGCCTAATGCAGTGTGCTAACACGGTGTTACATTGCTGTTATGTTTTGCCAGCCAAGCGGGTATGGCGGTGTTAGAGCAAGCTCGTCTCTGATGGGTCCTATATCTGATCTTCTTGGTCTGGTGTAGGTCCAGAGTTGGGTGGGCATTGACGGGAACCTGATGAGTCGGACGCGACGAAACAATGCAGGACATAGCATAATGCCGAGCCAACATCTTAATGACGCAATGTCTGATGTTAGATCAGTTCCTATACGTCACGCTTGCGTAATACATCCCTTGGTGTCTCTTACAAATTGTGTACCTATTTATTTATTTATTTTTACTATTTATTAGTTAGGTGTCGTGACAGTGCATTGGGATGAGACAATTAAACTTAAAATGGATTTAAAATCAGTTTATATTTTAAAGTGTTTGTACAATAGAAGTCATTACAATTAAGTGTTTATACAATAGAAGTAATTACAATTAAGTGTTTGTACAATAGAAGTCATTACAATTAAGTGTTTGTACAATAGAAGTTGTTACAATTAAGTGTTTGTACAATAGAAGTTGTTACAATTAAGTGTTTGTACAATAGAAGTCATTACAATTAAGTGTTTGTACAATAGAAGTCATTACAATTAAGTGTTTGTACAATAGAAGTCATTACAATTAAGTGTTTGTACAATAGAAGTCATTGACCATCTCTGTAAGAGAGCATCACTACAATTTTAACACACGTGTAACAAAATAACACTGTGTGTTATTTTGTTATGAATTAATGTTTTAATTATCACACTTAATAAAGATCCATCTACCTCATTAATAACTCGATTATAAAGGTGCTGACTTCAACGTATTCTACAATCTTTGTATGATTAAACTGTACTAATGTGAGTATTAGAGAAAATAACAAAGTATTGTAAGAGTTCGTTCTCTTAAAGTCGTGTGATTTGGTTCTATCTCAAATTTAATACTTCTGTCTACCTCTGATTGGAAAAAAAAACTCTTTGTTATTACTCAGAATTAAAAAATAAAAAATAAAAGTGTTCGCAATCGTTTTAGTTTTTAGAAAGTTTCTTATTATGCTTGTAAAAATACTTTTAGGTACTTATCGTAATACTGATAGGTATTGTTTTCCAAAGGATCAAGACCAAGAAGAAGATGTTTTGATTGGCAAAACTGATTGTTAAGACATTGTTGCCACCTGACTGGGAGAAAAATAAAAGAAAACTTTTTTTAAACGAACTTTCATCAAGTTATCAGGTCAGTGTGAAAAATAATCATAGTTGAGTATTGAATGATAGTACAAAAAAAGTAAAAAATTGATTTTAATTTTTTGTTATCTGATTACTTTTAAAGAGTAGTAGAAGTAATGACATTGAACGCAGCACAAAGAGAAAGACGTAGACGTGATAATGAATCCACTGTAGAGAGAGAAGAACGATTACTTAAGAATAAAATTCGTATGAACAAAACACGTCAGAATGAAACGGAAGATCAAAGACTGATGAGACTCGCTATCAACAAAGAGAGAATGAGACGTAAACGAAAATCAATGGGCAAAAAGAGGAAAGGGAAAAAGAAGAAGAATAATAATAAAGATGAGAAGAAGGTGGACGGTAAGAAAACTCGTCAAACAGAGAATAAAAACAACAAGTCTAATTAATATCATCGTAGTTTATAAAATTAAATTAAACACATCCACATTGTATTCATAATTCCTTTGTACTAAGTATTTATTATATTCGTCTCTCAATCTTATGTCTCTAATCTTAATAATATCAACATTTTGTAATTATAGTGGATATTTTTTTTAGATGATCATAGATTCACTTGATTTGGAATCAAGAATGACGTATTTCCACTTTAAGTAAGTCAATTCTTCAAGATTTATTTCAAAACTATTAGTGGAAATCATCAGTGCTGGTGAGATCTCTAAATTGGCTTCTATGCTCATCCTTTTAATTTCAACTTGCCTCAAGGTCTCTGTTTAGCCTCTACACTGATTCTTTTTCATTTCAACTTGTCCCCAGGTCTCTGTTAAGCTTCTACACTGATTCTTTTTCATTTCAACTTGCCCCCCAGGTCTCTGTTTAACTTATACACTGATTCTTTTTTCATTTCAACTTGTCCCCAGGTCTCTGTTTAACTTATACACTGATTCTTTTTCATTTCAACTTGCCCCCCAGGTTTCTGTTTAACTTATACACTGATTTTTTTTCATTTCATCTTGTCCCCAGGTCTCTGTTGAACTTATACACTGATTCTTTTTTCATTTCAACTTGTCCCCAGGTCTCTGTTTAACTTATACACTGATCCTTTTTCTTTTCAACTTGTCCCCAGTCTCTGTATAGCTTCTACACTGATGTTTTTTTTTATTTCAACTTGTCTCAAGGAATTGAAGATGATCACTATTGTTAGAAAGACAAGGATGATTCACGCTACACCGAGCCGAGGCTGTGCCGTGCCGGGCATAAGCCCTCCCACCGTGCCCCGTCCAAGCCTTCACATACATGCTACAACGAGGCGGGCATGGGCCAGGCTGTCCTCTACTAGCATTTCATATCTAGTGCTTGTGCCTTGGCACGTCCCCGGCCCGTTGTAGTGTGAATCATCCCTCAACGAGGCGGGCGTATGAAAACAATGTACCCCAACGTTTCGCCACCGAGCCTCGGACGAAGATCGGTCATGACTCGTATTGTGCCTGCTGAACTGTGCATTGCTTCATTTAAAATCTATACAACATTTTTTCAACGAGCCTTGTGCCCGGAATGGCACTGCCCCGGC
The DNA here is from genome assembly GCA_001010745.2 of Gerris buenoi. Classification (NCBI taxonomy): domain Eukaryota; kingdom Metazoa; phylum Arthropoda; class Insecta; order Hemiptera; family Gerridae; genus Gerris; species Gerris buenoi. The sequence continues at coordinate 99,271 of KZ652598.1, forward strand.
TCGGTGTAACGTGAATCATCCTTTATTTACTTACTCTGTGGCATTACAAGCTGGAGTGGTCCTTGGCTTCTTAACTTAGTGCTTTTCATATTTTTCTGTCTTGGGGCATCTCTCTCCAATTCCTTTCTCTGAATTGGATTTTTGGTTCCTTTTCCACCTCTTCTTTCCATCTACTCCTTGGTCAGCTCATCCTCCCCTTTCCGGTCCATGTTTTCCTTCCATATTCTATTCACTGATGTTACTTCATCCATTCTTTCGATATATCCTCTCCATCTTATCCTTCCTGTCTTCGCATATCTCATTATATCTTGATGCTCCAAAATCTCTTCTATCTCCTGTATCTTTCAGATTCTCCAGGTGTTGTCATCAGATGTATTATCACTTTATTATTCTTCTCTTGATGACCCTAAGTTTGTAAAAATCTCTGCACAACAGAGTCCATGTCTCTGGTCCATAGCCTACTACTGGTCTGGAAAGTTTTTGATCTAGTCTTAACTTTTGACGAATAGATTTAGATTGGCAAAGTATGCTTTATTCCCCCTATTATGATTTTCTTTTTTCATCTCATCAGTAGTCTTATTTTCTATATTTATTTCTGTACCAAGGTGTATAAAGGATCCATAAATTTTCAAAATTATAGTCTTTCAAGATAATTTTTTAAATAAAATCTTTTTTGAAGTAGGTTTAAACCTTACCTATGGCAATTTAAGTTAATTTTGGTAGAGATACGTCTTTCTTTATTTCTAATAGTAGTGAATTTTCATATGAATTGTAAATTTATCTGTATTACTTTTCACAGTAATCTTCTAAGATAACTACTATCAATTTACTGTTAGATGTTAAAAAACTTTATTAACAGTAACCTTCTATGATAACTACCATCAATTTACAAATTCAAATGTTAAAAAAGTGTATTATATTTAATTTAAAATTAAATCAATTTTGTTTAATGTTTTATACATTCTGTCATGAAATGTTGAATTTTTATGGCTGGATGTGCAATGACATTTTAGATTATTTAACAAATGTTATTGTATTTATTGTTTATTTTATTTATGTAAATTTTATAGCAGTTTAAATGAAGATATTAAAGTTCAATGTAAGAAGAGATAGAGAGGATTGAACTCCTAGTGATAGCATAAGTATGAAGATGTTTACTCCAATTTTGTCTTCATTGTTTTTCTCACTTTTAGAAGATTTTTCTTCCTTGTGCTTACTTACATTTGTTTCTTCCTCCTGTTGGGTCTTATAGAGTAAACTTGTATAGAAGTCAACTTATTACTTCTTGCACTGGCTATATTTTTGTCCCCCTCTGGGACGCAATCATGCTTAATCTTAAGAAGAATTAGTCACATTCATTCACCAAATTACCTGGCCGAAAGTCAAATGGCCAAATCTTTTTTGGATTTTGTTAAATCCTATATGCTTTTTGTGTTATGAGTGAAACCCATCTATCACTTGGTTCTATCTTGTCTAAAATTTAAAGTTGAACTTAAAATAATTTTTATATTTATTGAATTATGTAGTATCTATTTAAGAGCTTTTACACAGAGAATTTCTCTAATGTATGAGTGCACATTCAATTGTATGAAAAAATGCACCTTATCAATTACTAGGAATGATGCTGTATAAATTGTTATTTATTTTTTCTTTATAAACCATTGTTATGTTTGTATAATTTCTTGTTTTAAATTAATAAATATATATACATATGCAAATAGTATTTTTATTTAATTATTTACCCTTGCCAAATTTTCTTAGAAACATTTAATGGTTACTTTAGTTGGAAATAGTTGTTTTATTAAACATTATAGTTAATGACATGACAGCCTATGAGGTGCTTGTAAAACTACAATTTAAGTAGTTTAGTAATTACAAGCAGAGTTCAAAACCCTACAAGGTAATTTTTTATTTGCAGCCATATAACAGCACTGCATAATATAACGTTTTTCTTATCTGACTCACGATTAATGCAGTTTTTATATGGCTTCTTCTCTGCACATAAAAAATACATTAGATTACTGTATCAAATGTAATGTGCATTTAATTAAGCATGTTTGCTGTTTAGTGAAATTCAATATTTTATTTCCACCTGTTTGGAAAAGAATCAATATTCTCCCATTAATTTAATTTCCATGGGTCTTTAGTGTATATTTAATACTTCCTACTTCTGTTTCTAATTAGCATTTTTAGGGTCCGTAGGCAAAAGCCAAGGACCCTTATATTTTTCTGCATGTGTCTGTCTGTCCGTCCGTCGCCTGCTCTCATGGCACACCTTTCGTCCAATGACTTTAAAATTTGGCATGTATATGTCTTTTACCTACCCACACATGTTAAAAATATAGCGTCTAAAAAAACATATTTTTCAAAAAAATTAGGGTAAAAAAACTTAAGGGTTTTTTTTTCGACACTGTGTGAAGGGTATCATATGAAAGGGTACATCGAGCTGATTACGAAAATATATAATTATTTGGTTATAACTTTGATAGGGCGAGCGTAGGTGAGTTTGAAGTGGGTGTGAAACGTGCCCCCCCCCCCTCTATCTCGCTTATGTAAAGTGCAAAAAATCTGAAAAAATTCCTGAACATTCTTCGACCAAAAGTAGATACCACTTATTGGAAATTTCGGGGGGGAAAAAAAAAAATTGCATTTTTTATTGACAAAATACGTTTTTTTTTTTTTTTATAATCATGGTCTTTTCAATGTATTTATATGGTTGAAGCCCGGTTCAGTGGCAAAAAAATACTTTATCAGAAGTTTGTTTATGTGTTTTGAGAATATCAGACCAATAGGATAGTTCAAAGTAAGCTTTTTAGCATTTTAAAAAACACCATCAATAGGGAACTACTTAAACTATACAGTGTGGCCACTCCTAGTGATAGCATAAGTATGAAGATGTTTACTCCAATTTTGTCTTCATTATGTTTTTCTCACTTTTAGAAGATTTTTCTTCCTTGTGCTTACTTACATTTGTTTCTTCCTCCTGTTGGGTCTTATAGAGTAAACTTGTATAGAAGTCAACTTATTACTTCTGTTACTTATTACTCTACCCTTAATAGTTCATTTCTGTAGTGCTAAGTAACAATGCAAATTAATAACATTTATAATTTACTAATTTTTATCATGACAGTCCCCTTTCTCTCATATGTTTCTGTTCTATTGTCTCAGAAATTGGATTTTATCAGTATAGTTTAACTAATATTTAAATGGA
>KZ652598.1:144761-162117 GCA_001010745.2 Gerris buenoi
GATTTTTAAGAACTGTGAGGAAACTATCACACCTACAGACATTGTTTTGTGATGAGATTAAAGCCTATTAAATTTGCTACAACATCTCTCCTTATGACTTTATCCTAATATGAGTATTTTCCGTGATTTCGGGCTCAAAAGTTGACCAAATTTTAACATTTAACTTTTTTGGAAAAAATAGCCCATTTTTGGAAGGCTGTATCTTGGTAACTATTGGACCAACAGAAATTATTCTGGTCTCCACTTGTAGCAAATTTAACCTAATTTAAACACGTATGGAACATGTTTCCTGACAAAACGAATAGTTTAGGATAAATAGCAAGAAAACCGCAAAAAGTGCGAAAATTTCGTGGTTTTTCGAGTGCTACGCAGCTAGCACAGGTCTTTCGAAGCTGCAAAATTAGGTATAGACTACTGGTAGTGCCCCTAACAACATACCAAAAATGCAGAACTAGCCGTTTGTTTGCGATTTTATTGTTTTTTAGTGTACTATTTGACTGGCCTAATAATGCCGTACAACAAATTTTGACAAAAATAGCCTAATGAAGCTTTAACTACTCAAATACCCTGCTAATTAGTGTGGCACATAGCTTCCTCGCGACCAATTTAGTATATTTTATAATTGCATATTCTTTTATAACCTATTATTTTTAATTTTTATTTCCCCCGTTTTTTTTAATTTATAAAATATATTTTGGATTTTTACATGAATTAAAGTTTCTTATCTGCAATTAAATATAATTATCTTGGGCTATCTGCGGGCTACTTTGGAATAACTATCCAAAAATCGGTTCCGATCAGTTTTATTAAATAATTCTAAAATAAAATACAGTCCATTTAAATTCTTGTCTAGCAATATAGATGAATATACATTATAAATTAGCATTAGCTAATCCAAACATAATGAAAATTTGTTCATAAAATGTTGAATTATTTAAACAATTCTTACAATTGGAATAATCAGTTGAGAAGTTATTAGCGAGAAGAAGAGAAGGATTAGTTTCTGGTATCCTTGTCGAGATATCGATGTTTCTTATCCTGCACTTTATCCTTCACCTCGTTCTCTCGTGAGGATTATTTTGAATAAGTCCTGTTTTAAAGTCTGGAAAGCTTTACAGCTTACCTAGCTTAAAGATATGGGTCCAAGGATTTTCCTAAGTCTTCCCTTATACAGATTTGTGTCTTTACTTATGCTGTAAAGAAATATCCCTTGTGATTCACAGCCAACGAACCATAGATAAAACATAGTTTGCTCTTTAGATAGATAGACAGCTGGGCAATTTATGTCTATAGTCTGATTCATTTTGGAAGCGTATGCCTTTGAGAATGCGGTTCTATAAAAATTGTTTACTTAAATAAACATTTTATTTAAGCTGTATAAATTTATACTTTCCTCTTTTATATTTTTGTCCTCTTTTATATCGTTCTGAAGAACAAAAATTATTTACATTTCCGATTTCAAATATTCCAACACAGAAATCCGTTTCAGACATCAGGGAACATTTTTGGTTCCGCGTCTGTTTGTCCTTCTATTTTTGCGAAACAGTCTTTAAAACTAATCGTCTGATTTTAATGAAATTTGTATGGTAGATCATAATATGCCATTGTTGGTACCATATAAGTTTCAACCTTCTGCGCTCACTTGTGCTTCCACATGCGCTCAAACATTTGAAATAAATTTGGTTGAAGTAAATTGTAAAAGTATAAAATCCTTAAAGTATACGCCATAGGGCGTGAGGAAGGTATATGCCACTGTAATTGGCAGAATATTTCTTAATTTATTTTTATTTAATCATTTTTAATTTTGAAGCTTTAAATAAAATTTGAAATGTCTCTGATTCCTCTACATCTTATGATTTTTTTTTACTTTCTCATATCAAGAGGAAGTATTGTGATGGCGCGAAAATTCGATTTTGACGGAGTCCAAAAAAGTGGTTTTTAAAAAATGTCTGTCTGTCTGTCTATGCAGACGCCTGGAGCCCAAACTACTGGGCCGATTTTGACGAAATTTGGCATACACGTTCAGAAAAATCATACCCCGAGGCGAAATCGAATTTTAACTCCAAATTTGAGGGCGCTACCCGCCAAAAACTCTGAAAAACGTGAAAAAAAATTATTTCTCGAAAACGGTTCCGACGATTTTGATTAAAAAATTCTAAAATGTAGTCAATTTAAATACGAATCTAATGATATAAGCCGTTTTCCCGGGAAAAATCTAGTTCCTGAGAAAATAGCTTAAAACGCGGATGGAGAGAGCCCGGGTTCGATTCCCCGCCCGGGAGAAGTTATTTTTACGGTAAATTTTGATGATATGCTCAATAATAATTAAATGTACACAAGAAAATTAATAAATTGGAAACACTGGGCTAAGTGAATATGAACTCGTATATGAGAAAGTTTGTCTGAGTTGTCTCGGACCGATTTTTATTTCTAAAGTGATTATGTAAAAGATAAGTTTAGTTTATAAATGATATAAAACAGTGATAAAATACGTTCAATAAATCAGTTAATTGACTTATATCCAGGAAAAGTTTTGTAGATTGACCAGAACTTTGATTAGTTTGTTTTGACTGAGATTTGTGTGGTACCACTTGATAATTCATTATTATGATTAGAGAGGTTAATAGAGAGTATCACGACAATATTGCCACCAATTTTTTTTTAAATAGAACTTTATTAGAAAGTTTATTCCTACTAATGCTAATGGTAAAAGTTATTAATGGTTATGTTATACCACTTTGTTGGTCATTATCTGGGAATCTATGATCCTGTATCTATTGTCGGGTTTTTTACAATGAAAAAAGATGTTATGCACTTTACACCAGTTTCAAACAGTTTCGATTGAAATAACTGACATACTAATTGTGTTTTTAGCTGAAAGAGTTATTTAATTATTCCATTAGTTGTTTATTATACCATTAGCTAAAGAGAAATGCACTAGTGGTGTGGTTGGAAAGAAGAATAGCACTCGATATAAAAGCTGAGTGGAGAAGGATAAACTCATATAGTGAGTGGTCTGGCTTTACAATGAGTAATAAGTGATAACTGATAATAAAATGTTTGTCTATATAAACATAAATAAATTTTAATGTAAAATAAAATAGTAGAAATAAAAGATTTTATAAGTTATTACATCTATTTGAAGACCATCAAATCAAAACAAACATTTATTTTCATTTTAAAAATTGTGGTTGCTTTAGCTAAGCAAAAACAAATCATTTCGAGGTGTTCCGTCGAGACACTACTCGATTATATAAATGATTATTGCGAAGGGTTGAGCTATGGTTTCATTGAAGAGCGGCGCTGTTTTATAGAGGTCGTGACGTCACTGCCGTAAAATGACTAGCGTGTTAACTCCAGCGGCCGTAATCTAGCAGGGGATTACGTCACTGTGGTGAATGCAAAATAAGGATGGACTTAACAGTTACCAGATATGTCAACTTCGACCGTCAAAGAGACTTTATAATTTGAACATATTATATACATTTATATATCTCAGTGAATACACAGACGTATATTACACATTTAATATTATGACACAATGTCAAATACAGTGTAACAATATTGAGAGTGTACGAGGGACAATTTAGGTTTAAGAGTTCCTTTTTAACGACATTTCCATGGTATATTTCGTTTATTAACGCTTCTACCTGCTGGGTAATAAAAATAAGGAATAAGGACGTTATACTAATCTCGTTAAACATTTGGTTTAATAGTGGACTTAAATTTAATTAATTCTCAGTCTGCATTAGTATCTTTATGAAAGTCATGTCTGATATAGGATCTAAAAAGATGTAAAACATGAGATAAAACGTTTGTATTATGGAAGTTAATATAATCAAAAGGTTAGAGGACATAAAAAGAAGATATACTTATGAGATTCAGAATAATGTATATGTATATCTAAAGGGTTTCGTTTCAAGGAAGTTCTTAGTTTAAGCAGGACGAGCAAGAAATGATGAAAATCTGAGAAGTGCGCTAGTGATGTTGTTTTTTTGTCATGTATAATATGTCAATATTGAGTCAAATAGATCTCTGTGTTGTAAATAGGTTTGTTCCAACCCCGCTATTTGTATACCGTCCTTTGTATCGTCGCGCGGAGCGTTCGGGAATCGTGTAGGACAGGTTTTATACCCATGCGCTAACATTGTACTGTAATAAAATTATGTCAGGTTGGAACGAGTTTAGAACCATCATTTGCGCTGTATTAAGGCCGGTATACACGGGGACACTTTTGTTGCTAGATTTAGATTGGGTGTCTAGATTGAGTGTCGCAGTGGAGACACCGCCGAGAGTTGGCGCTAGACCACCCCCACTCCTACCCACTCCGGCCTAGCTAGTTGTGCTCTCGGTGTTTGTTTTCCTCGTGTAGACACCTGTCAGTTTGCTCTCGCACTCGGTCTAGGCTAGTTTCAGCTAGGTGAAACCTTTTGCTAGAGTTAGCATGACCAATACCTCAGCGCGGACATCGCGTGTGGACGACGGAGGAGACGTACAACTTAATTGCACGTCTTGAAACCTTCCCTGAGTTGTGGGACGTCTCGGGGAAATTTATTAAGACCGTCTGAGGTGATGTAGATTATTAGACAAAAGGGACACCGTGTAGACAGTTTGGACACTGGTCTGAACTTTATTCAAGAACACACTCCGAGAGCACTCTCGGACACCAGTCTAGCCAAATTTTGACTCTCCGTGTAGACACATCGGACACCGCTCTCGCTAGACTCTCTCGCTCTAAGTGTCGCCGTGTATTCCGGCCTTAAAAAACATTCAAGGAAACCTAACAGTTAGGGAACCTTCCTGTAGATATTTGTGACTATTGACATAACTGCGCTTGTCATACAAACCAGTACATGGTATTTATTGTCAGAGGATCGTTGGGATCGTACAGTGATCGGTTCGCAAACGATCCCTACCGCGGTTGGAACAGTTTCGTGGACGGTACGAAACTCTGTCACAAGTGGGCTTGGAACGGCTTATATTTATTTCGCATGCCGGTGACGATCCCGCGAACTGTACTGCGTTTGGTTGGAACAAACCTTACATGAAACACTGTAATGAAGGTTTGCATGGTGCAGGTTATAGAACCTATCTCTTGCTCTCTCTCTCTCTGAATGTAAACAACCTTCCTAGTTCCGAGTATGTCGATCTAATCATTTATATGAATTGTCTAATTTAAAGTCTCGTCCAGACTGCCGAACCGAACAGAGGAAACAAGCACAAGCAAAGCATTGATCTCTGCTCATGCGCATTGCTAGTATAAAGTACGCCTGCGTCCCTCAGACTGTGCATGCGGAGAGATTTGCTCGTTTCCTCTGATCGGTTCGGTAGTCTGTACAAAGTGGCAAAAAGTGTCATAAAATACAATAGGTTTTAAATAGTTTTGGTTTCCGGTGAAATCCGCGTCAAGAAGGATTCGAAGTCCGACGATTCGCTTCCACTACCGGAATCATCTGCAGCAGGTCTGTGGAGCATCCTGATGTTGACTCGAAGGAAACACAAGATGAACTGACGACTGAAGAGAAGATCAGCGTATTTATACAGGTTTTCTAGACCTTAGATTTTACCTGGATGTCCCGGGGGTTTCTTTACTGGGAGAAATCCTTTGTCGGAATGATGCAATCCGGCAGGTGCTGCCTTCGTCGGTGTTCCTTGTCGGTTGGGTGATGCAATAAATCGGGAAGTGACTGAGGCGCCGTCTCTTGCAATCTGCTTGGTTCAGGTACTCATCAAAGGTTTCCAGGTCCGAAAATGGGTGAAACCATCCTCTCTGTTATATTTCTCCGACTGTTTTTCGATCTCAATAGCCTCTCTTACCACCCTGCTGTGATACCTGTTGACAGATGCGAGTACCCGGATGTCCTCAATCCTCAAACTTTATGAAATGGCTAGTTTCGTCCGAATGCTGAGCTACTGCTGATCTGTGATCACTGTTTCTCACAACAACTGTTCTCACACCGACGAAGGCACCTGCCGGATTGCATCATCCCGACAAAGTATTTCCCCCAGTTAAGAAACCCTCGGGACACCCAGGTACAATCTAAGGTCTAGAAAACCTGTATAAATACGCCGATCTTCTCTCCAGTCGTCAGTTCATCTTGTGTTTGCTTCGAGTCAACATCAAGATGCACCACAACCCTGAAGATGCTTCCGTAGTGGAAGCAAAACTAGAGTCTAGCCGGAAGCCTACGCACTAAGCTTACGATAGGTTTGTTTCAACCCTCCTATTTGTTCCGTCCTTTGCATCGTCTCGCGGATGGTTCAGGAATCGTTTATGGCAGGTTTAGTACGCATGCGCAAACATTGTACTGTAACAAAATCATGTCAGATTGGAACGGGTTTTAGGACTATAATTCCCACCCAAGTTCGCACCGTATTTAAAAAATTCAAGGAACTTCGAAACGTAACAGATAGAGAACCTTCCTGTTGATATGTGCCATGATTGACGTTACTGCGTATGTCATACAAACCAGTTTTAGTTATTTTCAGAGGATCATTTGGACTGTACAGTAAACGGTTTTTGAAGGACGGTACGAAACACTGTCGCAAGTCGGGTTGGAATGGCTTTTATACATTGCGCATGCCCGTGACGATCCCGAAGACAGTTCACTGCTTCGTTGGAACAAACCTTCTGTTACTATGTATGAACTGACAATATGGTTATTATATTGATAAAAAAAACTCATTGCTGTTTCTTTTGTTTTTAATAAATTTAAAAACAACTTCTATAACTTAATTTTATTTTTTTATTTTTTTTTTTGTCATGAAGAGCTTTATTTAATAAAATATCAAATATTAGCACCAGACTGTAACTGACTTCGGCAATACTCAGACTTACAATTTTAAACGAATTTAAGTTAACAGTTCTTCCAATTGCCATATCACTTCTAGATCGACCTTTAGTACAAAGTATAAGAAACTATTATAATTATATCTACTAAATTAACTAACAAGGGTCATATTACTGTATTCATTAGCATTGTTCCATTGCCTCAAAACGATTTAGATTTGGAACTACAAACTTAATTATATTAGATACATGTTATCTATATTGTTAAATGTGATTTATGGTTTACCGCAATGGGTTGCTTAGTGACCGTAATCGTTAGCGCTAGCTTTCTAGGCAAGAGGACAACAGTAGGACTTCACTCGAAATAATTAAGTCCAATTCCAATAACAGCACAATTATTTCATGTTGAAATTTAACAGCGAAGAGGGAATTTCTTGATTTTAAATCAATTCGTTTGTGAACTTTTGACCTTGTAGTAAAAATCAACGTGTTTGACTGAAAAAGTGACTTACTAACATCTAGCTGGAATTTTGTGTATTAATTAATTTTTTGGTGCTTTCAAGAATATGTGGTTGGCTAAGTTCGTCTGCGGGATATTGCTTGGCAATAGAAATTTGAAAGAAAGGAAAATGTGTAATTTATTTTTTCCGAATAAATATCGTAGTAATTTATTATTACTAAGAATCAAAATAGATCCATATCTCTTATGACCATTTATGTCCAATATTAGTTCGTGAGGTTTTAAAAACCTAATAATAATTATTATTGTTATTATAGTTTGGCTTTTATAAGATGATGTATACATTTTATATTGGCATACTGTTTACGTGTAATTAATTGAATTGCAAATTGTGTTTTGTCTTAAAATTGTCCTAAGGGGGTTGAAATGTTTTGTGTGGAATTTGTTTGGAATGTGATTTTTGAACGATTATTGTAGTACCCAACAGATCATAAGAAGAAATGCTTAGTTTTTTTACCAGAAAAAAAAAAAATAATAATAAATAATAATAATAATATCTACATTAAACTAGATGTTGGTTAAATGTTCGACAAATTAATTCAATTTAATAGTAGCTTTACTTGGGAAATAAAATTAGTTATATTTAAAAAGTTTATTGCTAGGATTGTACTTATTATATTTTCCATAGTCCATTAATTTTTTTATTTAAGACTTTTATTTTTTGTGTGTACTATCTTTAATCACAAAAACATTAAATTCTAAATGTCTGTACTTCTTATATGTGTATTATATGGGTATTTCCTTTGTACTTATTTGACAAAGTTACATGTTTTCCTATTGCATTATTTTTGCAACTCAAGTTATCGATGTTGAACTAAGGTTTGCAGAAATCATTATTTCACTTTTATCAAAGTCTATTGAACCCTTTGAGCTCAACCATTCTAGTCCTTTATATTTTTGAAATATAATTCTAATTTTCTACTTCATATGACCGGAACTTAATCCGAATCTTGTTGTTATTCAGTTTGTGTTGGATTCAGCCAAGTAGGACGAGAAATGTGACTGCAGAGTTGGCAACAGATAACATTTGTAAATTATTAGAATTGGTCCGCAAATACAAAACAAAAACTTAACTAACAATAATCATATTTTGTTGAATTCCTGTATTATTTCTACAAGAAAGTTTAAATTTAATGTTGATAACAAAAGTTTTCAATAAATACTAGAAGAAAATTATTTATGTCTATATTTTATTGGATGTTTTAAGAGAAGAACTAAATTGCATTTTAAGATTACACTTTGAACATATCACAAGAACATAATGTTCAATAAAACGTTCGTGGTCAAAAATAAAAATTTATTCTTCTTGAGATCACCCATCTTGTCCGTAGCCTATCTACGTCCCCATGTCCGAGACAGCTATTTTCTGCTACTGATCATTTCACCAGTCAGTTTCCTTTCACATAAATCCTTTATCCGAAACCTATCTTCCCAAACTAACCCTGATTACCTACCGAGACACCTGAGGTGACAATGGCAAAAAAAACCTTTTGGCAGATGATATTTTAACAGTTGTAAAATTTATTATTGTCTCGTATGGTTTAGGATGGAAATTATTTAAGCAATATTACCTGTCCCGGCAGGTACTTTTTCCTAGATCTATCTAGAAGCTATCTTACGTTCTCACAATTCGTACTTCTTTTCATAGTAAAGCAGGATAATAGGTATTAGGCTGGAAGCTATGGATTTAATTAGCTATGGATGGTTGTTTAGGTTTTCATGGAATTTTGTGTAAAGGGAAAGAGCGAAGTCTTGTACAAAGGGAATTTTGAGGTCCCGGAACGATTTACCAGATCACCAAGAAGAAGAAAACTCATCAATAATGTCGTTACAGTCCTGACCAACTTCGTGACTTGAAGATTTGAATAACTCCAATCCAGATATGAAGGAGATGGAACCACCTCGTCTCATTGCACGACGTCCCAAATTGGCAACATTTCCATTTCTGGCACGATTTTGCCTCGACAAGTAACCAATGTCGATGCACTTGAATTCAAGGTATCCCGTGTATAAAACAGCGACGATGTGGTGGCAATATTTGGAACAGCTCCAGCAGATTACAGATACTTTCTCTCAATCTCTTGCGACATCTTTACTTTTAGCATAAACAAAATATCACAAACATCGTGGCCGGAAGACGGTGGGAACCTCCTGGTCTAGATTAAATTGATTCCAATGAACCAAATACGCCACATTCCAAAGACACAATGGTTTGATTTTTGATAAAGGCATTAGAGCTCTGAGCCCTTGGTGCTACCTCTTGGTGTTGCTCATTTCTATTCTTATTCGAAATAGGTTTAAGTATTGAATTGTAGATAAGGACTTTATTAGATAGGGATAGTTGGTATCTTTAGTCGTGGATTTGTAAAGAGTTTGTACCATCTTTTTGTGTCAGCATAGATTTAGCTTTGGTATGCAGAGCCCAAGTCAATCTTCGGCCAAGATGGAGACCTAGGTATCTTACGGAAGAGGATTGAGGGATGACTCCTTGGTTGAGTTGAATGCCAGAGAGTAAAAGTGAAGTGAACACACTTTTGCTCATTTATTCATAATAATTGTAAGTATATAATAAAGCTTACACTGTTCGCCTTTGTTGTCTCAATACTTAAACTTAAGTATATGAGACAAGGAAATAAAGTCAAGGGTGAGAGAAAAAATAAATTATTATGAGTTTATTAAACCCTGAATTTATTAGGCAGTTTATGTTTAAAGATTTTTTTCGCTGCCTTTACTTGGCTATATGAATTTAATTTGGAGTCTGGGATCCCGATGTTGCGTCAAGGGTTGAGGGTCCAATGGTATATCTCTTGGTTTTTATCTTCGTCCTCTTCTGTATAGAGGTCGTAGTTTGTCAGTGTATGCATGTGTTGAAATGTTTCTCTTAACTATAAGGGGGTGGGGTATGGAGGCAGTGAGTCATAGCTTGGAGGCGGCTAGGCGGCCAGACCAGTCTGATAGGGAAACTTCTTCTTGTCACACTTCTTTATCACGAGTGAGATAAAGTGGGATACAGTTTCCCCATTTGTTCGAGTCGATTGAGCCGAGAAATGCTCTGACGTTATTTGAACTTGGTTGCAACTAAGAAGTTCTTCTCATTTGTAAGAGTGTAGGAATTCTGTAAATTTTTCTTTGTTCTGATTGTGGGATTCTTCTTACGGCACATAATTATTAAGAAAAAACGTTTTTAAACTTCCCTCCTATTGTACCTTCTATTTGAAAAACATAATATTCGTGTGTGAAAATAATAATGAAGGAAAAAATAGATATTTCCATTGATTTTTTTGTATTCAATAAGGTTTTTTTTTACTTTCTCATATAAAGAGAAAGTATTGTGTTGGCGCAAAAATTCTATTTGGAGATTTTGATGGATTTACACGTTTTGAGGTCCCCTTAGTCCAAAAAGTGGTTTTTAAAAAATGTCTGTCTGTGTGAAGCCTAGAGCCTGACGCTTTTGACAAAATTTAGGAAGTTCAGAAAAATCATTCGGCGAAATCGAGAAATGAATTTTAGCTCCAAATTTGGGGGCGCTACCCCCAAATAACTCTGAAAAAACGTGAAAAAAATATTTCTTTCTTCGAAAATGATTCCGACGACTTTGATTAAAAAATTCTAAAATATAGTATTTTTAAGTACAAATCTAACGATATAAGCCGTTTTCTCGGGAAAAATCTATTTCCTGAGAAAAAAGCTCTATACGTGGATGGAGAGAGGCCGGGTTCGATTCCCCGCCGAGGAGGAGTTATTTTTAGGATATATTTTGAAATTCATTTTTACGATTTTGGTAGTATTCATACTACAGAATGCTTTCCCCCCGGCGCTGGAGCTTGTTTTTCTCTGACTGTTTCCCGTAGTTAATAATAATTATAATTTGATTTAAATTAAAAAAAAGGATATATTTTGATAAAATGTTCAATTATAATTAAATGTACCAACGAAAACTAATAAATGAAAATCTCTGGGCCAAGTAATTATGAACTCGTATATGAGAAAGTTTTGTCGGAGTGGTCTTTAACCGATTTTTTACAGTGATTGTCGTAACGATTTTAGAAATAACTGTGTTTTACTTTTTCATACAAAGAGAAAGTATTGTTATGAAACTTACGAATTTTTTTAATTTTCATATATTTTTTTATGTATGAAACTTATTGTCCCCCTCCACTTGATACGTAAAAACATTTCGTTATATTATATACAGACTTTCGTCGAATCGAAGTTTGTTATAAGGAGATCCGACCAGTTAGAGTGATATGGAATCAGTTTGTAAGCCGTTTATAAATAATATTTCTCTACAATTTAATATTCCTCAGTTGTATCTAGTTAGATGTTATAAGGTTAGAGGTTAAATAGATTAAATAGGAGAATAGAAATAACCTGTCTGGACATTAAAGTAGAAACTTAATCTAATACAAGCGGAATCTAATACAAGATGGAACAACTCAAAAAATTATAATTAAATGACGACTTCATTACGTTAAGGACTGCCATCATAATCTTAAATATTTTAAACTTATTTCGCTGTTAAGTTTGACGTACTCTAGTCCTCCCCGCTTCGGCCCGGAAATCTTTTTTACCCCACAATTACCAGAGCCTGTTGGATTCGGATGGATTCCGTTCCCTTCCTTTTCCCAATGTTTTCGACATGATAGTTCAGGAGATGTGCAAAAAAGTTTCAGACTAACATCAAGCTAAAATTTTGTGCGTATACCTAAGTAAATGTTTTGGTGCCTTTCAAGAATATGTGGTTAGAGGCTAAGTTCGTCTGCGGGGCATAGGACGTTATTTGAACTTGGTTGCAACTAAGAAGTTCTTCTCATTTGCAAGAGTGTAGGAATTCTGTAAATTTTTCTTTGTTCTGATTGTGGGATTCTTCTTACGGCACATAATTATTAAGAAAAAACGTTTTTAAACTTCCCTCCTATTGTACCTTCTATTTGAAAAACATAATATTCGTGTNAGTACTGACTTAGTTAGTAGACCAAGAATCAAGTTGATGGCAGTCTGTCACTTGATAGGAGACCACTCAAAAAATGGTTTAAAACCTGTTTTTGAGCTTACCATATTTGTTTAAATCACGCGAATTTGTTGACTTCTCTATATTTTTCCTATGTTTGGGTCAAAAAGTTGCACCAGTGCTTTAAATTTCAACTCTCTAGTAATATTATTTTAAAGTAACGCATAGAAAATGTGTTTATTATTATAGAATAATAAGATTTCCAAGACTAGGAAAATGATGTATTTTTGAATTGAACTAAAAGTTGGGTATAATTGTACTGATAAAAATGAAATTCCATAAATGAAAATCAGTGTGTAACACTCATTTGATAAAAAGCATTGTCCACATTGTTCGATACTATCTAAGAAATAAAAAAGAATGCATAGAAACAAAATGTGCAATAAATCAACGTTAACATTATTAGACACGAATAAAATATTTTAAAAATTATAAAATAAAAATTTTTGTATGTAGATTTAAAGTTGTGTGACGCTTTTAAATATCGTGCCAGGAAGTTTGTATTTAACAGGAGGTTAATAGGTTTTAATTTACAGTACAATAGTTTGACGATAGGTGCGCTGAAGGAAAATGGTACGCTGTTAAATATCGTGCCAGGAAGTTTGGATTAAACAGGAGGTTGATAGGTTTTAATTTACAGTACAATAGTTTGATTATTGGTGCGCTGAAGTAAAATGGTACGCTGTTAAATATCGTGCCAGGAAGTTTGGATATTACAGGAGGTTGATAGGTTTTCATTTACAGTACAATAGTTTGATTATTGGTGCGCTGAAGTAAAATGGTACGCTGTTAATTATCGTGCCTGGAAGTTTGGATATTACAGGAGGTTGATAGGTTTTCATTTATAGTACAATACTTTGATTATAGGTGCGCTGAAGTAAAATGGTACGCTGTTAAATATCGTGCCAGGAAGTTCGAATATAATAGGAGGTAGGTTGCTTTTTACCTACTTGTATTTATTTTATTGTACTATGTACTATATTTCGTACATAGAAGGTTTTAAATTCTATACAAAATGATATAAGAGCTCCTAGCGGACCAAATGGTAATTAAAATGAATTAATGTTTCATAATTTCACACCTTAAGATATATTTACAGTATTCAATTAGATAAATGACATTTATTCTGTAATAAATACATTGTATTCTGATTTTCTTCACTTAATGGAAAATCATCGAAATGTCGATATGTGTACTTAATACCCAATAACATATCCATGATTAATTTTTTAGATTTCTGTACAAAGTACAAAAAGAAACCTTATATAACGGCTCTGTCTGTCCGTCCGTCCGTTGGCTTGTTTCAATTCATAAACTACTATAGCTATAGAAACATGAAATTCGGCACACTGGTACATCTCGGCATTTTAGACAACTNAGTAATATTATTTTAAAGTAACGCATAGAAAATGTGTTTATTATTATAGAATAATAAGATTTCCAAGACTAGGAAAATGATGTATTTTTGAATTGAACTAAAAGTTGGGTATAATTGTACTGATAAAAATGAAATTCCATAAATGAAAATCAGTGTGTAACACTCATTTGATAAAAAGCATTGTCCACATTGTTCGATACTATCTAAGAAATAAAAAAGAATGCATAGAAACAAAATGTGCAATAAATCAACGTTAACATTATTAGACACGAATAAAATATTTTAAAAATTATAAAATAAAAATTTTTGTATGTAGATTTAAAGTTGTGTGACGCTTTTAAATATCGTGCCAGGAAGTTTGTATTTAACAGGAGGTTAATAGGTTTTAATTTACAGTACAATAGTTTGACGATAGGTGCGCTGAAGGAAAATGGTACGCTGTTAAATATCGTGCCAGGAAGTTTGGATTAAACAGGAGGTTGATAGGTTTTAATTTACAGTACAATAGTTTGATTAGTGGTGCGCTGAAGTAAAATGGTACGCTGTTAAATATCGTGCCAGGAAGTTTGGATATTACAGGAGGTTGATAGGTTTTCATTTACAGTACAATAGTTTGATTATTGGTGCGCTGAAGTAAAATGGTACGCTGTTAAATATCGTGCCAGGAAGTTTGGATATTACAGGAGGTTGATAGGTTTTCATTTACAGTACAATAGTTTGATTATTGGTGCGCTGAAGTAAAATGGTACGCTGTTAATTATCGTGCCTGGAAGTTTGGATATTACAGGAGGTTGATAGGTTTTCATTTATAGTACAATACTTTGATTATAGGTGCGCTGAAGTAAAATGGTACGCTGTTAAATATCGTGCCAGGAAGTTCGAATATAATAGGAGGTAGGTTGCTTTTTACCTACTTGTATTTATTTTATTGTACTATGTACTATATTTCGTACATAGAAGGTTTTAAATTCTATACAAAATGATATAAGAGCTCCTAGCGGACCAAATGGTAATTAAAATGAATTAATGTTTCATAATTTCACACCTTAAGATATATTTACAGTATTCAATTAGATAAATGACATTTATTCTGTAATAAATACATTGTATTCTGATTTTCTTCACTTAATGGAAAATCATCGAAATGTCGATATGTGTACTTAATACCCAATAACATATCCATGATTAATTTTTTAGATTTCTGTACAAAGTACAAAAAGAAACCTTATATAACGGCTCTGTCTGTCCGTCCGTCCGTTGGCTTGTTTCAATTCATAAACTACTATAGCNATTAAGGACACCGGAACTGAAGCTATTTAATTTTAAAAAACACGAGAAAAATATGAATATTAAGATTAAGGACACCGGAACTGAAGCTATTTAATTTTAAAAAACACGAGAAAAATATGAATATTAAGATTAAGGACACCGGAACTGAAGCTATTTAATTTTAAAAAACACGAGAAAAATATGAATATTAAGATTAAGGACACCGGAACTGAAGCTATTTAATTTTAAAAAACACGAGAAAAATATGAATATTAAGATTAAGGACACCGGAACTGAAGCTATTTAATTTTAAAAAACACGAGAAAAATATGAATATTAAGATTAAGGACACCGGAACTGAAGCTATTTAATTTTAAAAAACACGAGAAAAATATGAATATTAAGATTAAGGACACCGGAACTGAAGCTATTTAATTTTAAAAAACACGAGAAAAATATGAATATTAAGATTAAGGACACCGGAACTGAAGCTATTTAATTTTAAAAAACACGAGAAAAATATGAATATTAAGATTAAGGACACCGGAACTGAAGCTACCAATGATTCGCTTTGAATTAGTGACCGATCTGTAGAACGATTTATTTATATATAGGTATTTGCTGTTTTGATGTCTTTATAAGACTAAAAGAATTACTATTACATCAATTCTTAGAATAAATAAAAAGCTAATTAAGTGCTTACGGCTTTCATTTTGTTAATGCGAAGTAATAAAAAATTGATTCACAGAATGTCTTTTAACAAGATTCTTTTAAATTTACTTATAACTTATAGGTAATTCTTTTTATTGCTAATTTTTCTTCATTTTATCACTTGAATCTAAGTCTAATATAAAATAATTACTAATTACAACATCAATTCTTAGAATAAATAAAAAACTAATTGATTTAATTAGCTTTCATTTCGTTTATGAAAAATGAAAATTTATTCACAGAATATCTTTTAAGAGGATTCTTTTAAATTTACTTATAATTATTTTTATTGCTCATTTTTCCTCATTTTATCCCTTGAATTATGACACAAAATTATAATTTGTAACTTATTATTCATTTAAATTTGAGAATTATTCTATTTAGAATCAAAAGCTAATTGTATGTTTATGATGTGATTCAATAAAATATCATGAAATTCAATTATGCTTTGAATCTATTTATTTGATTTTATAGAAAATACATACTTTAAAAAGAATCGTGATAAGTGCGCTTTATACTCGCTTGAATAAAAAATAGACTGTCATTAGTGTGGCACATAGCTTCCTCGCATCCTATCATGTACTTTATTGTTATATTAACGTTTAATTGTTTCCCCCGTTTTTTTAATCTGTAAAAATTATGTTGATTTATTAAATGAATTAAAGTATCAATTTAACAAAAAGTTAAAAAGCGTGAACCGTTCAAAGTAATCTGGAGCTATCTACGGGTTACTTTCAATAAACTGTAATAGTTTATACAAATGAACAAATGATGAATACTTTTGAAGCTATTATAAGTGTAAATAAATGTATGATGATCATATAGCTTCCGTTACCTTCGGTAAGCTCGGAAGCAATTCATTAACGATACGCCATTTTAATTAAATTAGAAATTTAATTCGTAATGGCACAATGGGGCCACGGCGTATTGCCAGTTTTGTCTGTGCGGGAGCTGAAAGCCCTATTTACGCCTCTGCCTCCCTCTACTAGTAGTTGTAGGCTTCCTTATTAGCTAATTGAAAATAATCAGTTTGCCGTAAGTCAACCCCGTATGTATAATATTGGATCGGAGAAGCCATAAACTAAAACGGATATTAGTTTTTTTTGCGACGATTGCAAGAAATTTTCTTAGATTAAGCTAATATAGAACAGCTAACACAGTAGAAAACTAATCCCTAATTTTAAAAGATTATTATATTAACAAGTTAAATGTTAGATATTAAAAATTGTGAGGCATCTCGACTGGAAGACGAGTTAAGTTATATGTTAAGCAGGTGGCGCTTTCAGTGGCTTGCACATGCACTATTTGACAGTAGATAAGATTAGATAACCTACCTAACATATAATAAGAAACATAACCTTTCATATTCAAATTTCCTTTCTTTTTATTTACAATTGTTTACATATAAGTATTGAATAAATATATTTATCTCCAGTAGGGTAAAAAAGTTATGATTTTGAATTAGTTTAGAGCAGGGGTTCTCACCAGGATTGCATATAGAGCCAAATTTCAGAATCTGAAGGTACCTAAGGGCCGCTGGATCTTGCAATCAAGGAACATTTTTGGTTCCATGTCTGCCTGTCGGTCAGTCATTAAGTTTCATTGGGGGGAGGGGCACATTCTGGGAGGGGGGTCCGGGGGTTCTCCCCCGGAGAATTTTTGAAAATTTAAGTGCAA
>KZ652599.1:6930-28023 GCA_001010745.2 Gerris buenoi
TTTTATTTTTTTAAATTAATTAAAAAAATATATATAACAAAAAAACTATACATATTTATTTTCTAGACTTGGAGGAATATGCATGCCAAATTTCATGATAAACAAAAAATATTTTTAATTTTTTTTTTTTTAAATTACTGAGAAAAAAACTGTAAGGCTAATATCCCAGCGTTGCTATATGGCAACAGCCGAAATTTGGGGTATGGAATTTTTAAAAAAAAATTTAACATTTTTCCATATTAAGGGACCCCTTAACAGACAAAATCCCTAGAAAACCCCCAAAAAAAAATAATTCGGGCAGTTAAGGGTTAATATAGAGATTTAAAATTTGGTACATTGATAGAGTGTACCATAAATAGAAAAGTGCGGCCATTTTTATTTCAATAGATGGCCGCCGTATTGACTTGTAACGTAACCGCGATCTTGGATTTAATCACTCACTATTATCTCAGCTATACACACCCATACACAGCCGAGAACGACTATAGTTTTATACATATAGAGATATACGTAGTGGAACTAAATTTAAATCCCAATACGTAATAAATGTTACAATTATTTCCTATTTAAAACCATATAACACATTATCAATAAATACATATAATGTGAGCCCGCTGAAGAATTGATGTTGTTTACAAAGACCAGTTACAATTTTCAGCGGGGCGATATTAGTTTTTATTTGATTAATCTCTTAAAAATTAAATATTGACACCGATTTTGTAATATTGAAAATAGGTTGTGTTGTGTAGTTTGTTGTCTTTTCGCGAAATTAATTTATTATGTTACATAGGCCGTTAACCAAAAATAAAAATACATTCCTGTAATTACAATTATTACTTTTATTGAGCTAATTTAAGATCAAAATAAAGAATAGGCGATTGTGAATGTAGTAGAAAATTCGAGAAGTTTGTGTTAATCTAACGGCGGGAAGGTTCTAGAAAGAGGCAGGGAGACCCAGGCTTCTAGAAACTTCAAGATTATTCCACCAGCGGGATATATAAACTCGGCACCGGGTCTCTCCCCTCAGTTTACTCGTATCAGAGCTATTGCAACTAACTGTGCTACTGAAGCAAAGTTTTCACTCGAGTTACGAGCGATATATTCACGTATTGTAAAGCGCGATTATTACTAGTGAATTGTTGAGTTGTGCTATTAGTATTTTTCGGTGTGTTTAAAGATATTAAAATGCCTGCTGTAGGAATCGATCTCGGTACGACTTACTCCTGCGTCGGAGTGTGGCAACAGGGCAAGGTAGAGATCATCGCCAACGACCAAGGAAACAGGACGACACCCAGCTATGTGGCTTTCACGGACACCGAACGTCTCATCGGAGACGCTGCTAAAAACCAGGTGGCCATGAATCCTACGAATACTATTTTCGACGCTAAAAGACTGATCGGCCGGAAGTACAACGATCCGAAAATCCAAGACGACATGAAGCATTGGCCCTTCAGAGTGGTAGACGACTGTTCCAAGCCCAAGTTAGAAGTGGAGTTCAAGGGTGAACGTAAGAGGTTCGCTCCCGAAGAAATCAGTTCCATGGTTCTTACCAAGATGAAAGAAACCGCGGAAGCCTACCTAGGTACGACGGTGAGAGACGCTGTGATCACAGTCCCTGCCTACTTCAACGACTCCCAGAGACAGGCTACTAAGGACGCCGGAGTCATAGCCGGACTAAACGTCCTGAGGATAATCAACGAACCGACGGCCGCGGCCCTCGCCTACGGACTGGACAAGCACTTAAAGGGTGAGAGGAACGTATTGATATTCGACTTGGGCGGCGGAACATTTGACGTATCCATACTTACTATTGACGAAGGGTCGCTGTTTGAAGTCAGATCTACTGCCGGCGACACGCACCTTGGAGGTGAGGACTTTGACAATCGGCTGGTCAACCACCTAGCAGAGGAGTTCAAGAGGAAATACAAGAAGGACCTCAGAGGCAACAACAGAGCTCTGAGAAGGCTGAGGACGGCTGCCGAGAGAGCAAAGAGAACCCTCTCATCCAGTACGGAAGCTTCAATAGAGATAGACGCCCTGTTTGAAGGTATAGATTATTACACCAAAGTCTCCAGAGCCAGGTTTGAAGAACTCTGTGCAGACCTCTTCCGTTCTACAATGCAGCCGGTGGAGAAAGCCCTGCAAGACGCCAAATTAGACAAGGCCTCAATTCACGATGTCGTTTTGGTGGGAGGATCTACCAGGATTCCCAAGATCCAGAGCCTCCTTCAAAATTTCTTCAATGGTAAACAACTTAATTTGTCAATCAATCCCGACGAGGCAGTGGCATACGGAGCTGCTGTACAAGCGGCTATATTGTCCGGAGACCAGAGTTCGGCCATTCAGGACGTCCTTCTTGTGGACGTGGCACCTTTGTCCCTGGGTATTGAAACTGCAGGAGGAGTTATGTCCAAAATCATAGAGAGAAACGCCAGGATTCCTTGCAAGCAGACCCAGACCTTTTCTACCTACTCTGACAACCAGCCAGGTGTTAGCGTCCAAGTATTCGAAGGAGAGCGAGCCATGACCAAGGACAACAACTTGTTGGGTAACTTTGATTTGACTGGTATCCCCCCGGCTCCAAGAGGAGTACCCAGGATAGAGGTAACTTTCGATTTGGACGCTAACGGCATTCTCAATGTTTCCGCCAAAGAATGTGGATCAGGCAAGAGCAAGAACATCGTCATCAAAAACGATAAGGGTCGCCTCTCCAAGGAGGAGATAGACAAGATGGTGTCGGAGGCGGAAAAATACAAGGAAGAAGACGATAACCAGAGGGAAAGAGTAACCGCCAGAAACCAGTTGGAAGCCTACGTATTTGGAATCAAGCAAGCTTTGGACGAGGCCGAGGACAAACTCTCAGATGCTGACAAACAGTATGCGAGGAGTAAATGTGACGAGGCTCTCAAATGGTTGGACAACAACACCCTCGCCGACAAAGAAGAGTATCAACACAAGCTGTCTGAACTCCAGAAAGAGTGCTCTAAGTTCATGACCAAAATTCACAACGGAGGAGCTCCTGGAAGTTGCAGGGGGACAGCTGGAGCAAACTTCAACCAGTCTGGCGGACCCACGATTGAGGAGGTGGACTAAGAACCCATAACTTAATTATATTAATTAATTATATATGTATAATTTGTAAATAACTTGTGAATAGTAGTTCGTTTATTAAAATTCTGTACATTATGTTTTTTACAACAATGTTCCTTATTAAAATTTAGTTAATTTTCAATTTATTGTGATGCAATGAACAAATTAGATTTATTTCATTGATATATTTTATTTGTTCTCATTCAAGAAGGTAATTTCTTGTTACTAGTCTATAATAAACAATAACCAAGGCTGATTTTTATATATATATTTTTAATAAAATTTATTTATATAATTTATTTCTTTTTTATTACCCTATATTACTTTCCTTTAACAATATTGTTTTTAAGTTATAAGAAGTAAGGAAAATAAATTCTTTAACTGTTTAAGTTATATTTCTGTAGGTTTTTAGGGTAAACAGAAGTACACACTTAGAAGTAATATTTTTAGTAGTTTGCACAGCTGGGAAATCAATATTTTACCTGTTACTGGCTGACATATTTTATTGGTTTTTAATTATGAATTAAATGTGATTGAACTTAGAGTTCATTCTATTTTAAATTGTATCATACTTCTGCTATTTCTTTTTTTACTCTGCTTATTTAATTATCAAATCAATAATCTAGTTAATAATAATTCATTTAAAGGCACATTTTAACTAGTATCTAACTAAAATAGACATTTTTCCCAAATAGAAATAGACAACATTTACTTTTAATTACTTAGAATTTAGAAAAATAACAATTTTTAAATTTTATTTAGTGGATATAATCCTAAATGACCTTACTGACAATCCTATTTATAATAAATTTTATTTTATTTGCAGACATCATTTTAATATTAAGGTTTTCGATTATTTTTTTTAATATGTTTTTTATTATCAATTTGGTGTACAAGATTATCATCAAAATTACAAGATAAAAATAACTTTTTATATACTACGTTTTTAAAGTTTCTGTCATAAATCATAAATTTGAAACCCGTCAAAATGAAGATTGTAAATATGGAACATGCCAAAACAAATAAAAACTTGCGGATTTTTTTCGAACTAACTTTCCATACAGCACAATTTGCTGAAAACGAATTAAATTTTGCTGAAAGATGGATAAAAGTATTAAAATAATGCATTATCATCGTGTTCTGAGCTATTCTATAAGTTTCAAATGTCTAGCTACTCGGGAAGTTAGTTAAAAATTGATTGCAAGATTTGTACAGGATAAACAAACAAGAAAGCAAGCTAATAAAAACGTAGTAAAAATTAAAAATAAATAAATGAGTAAAAACAAAAATTTCACACCTCTAACTATATTGATTCATATAAGATAAATATGAATAACCTAAAGTTTCGTTATTTTGTCATTAATCTATTGACTCATAATAATTCTAAGGCACTGCAATCTCAGAAACTTGAAATTTTGTATATTGATAGAGTTGCACTAATAAAGGAAAAATTATTAAAAAATCTCTGGTTCTTTTGCACTCTTAATAAAAAAAAAAAAAACAGTTATGCAAAATTGATAAAAATTATAACCTATACTACTAGCGCTTCCTAGTAGAGAACTTTGAAACTAAAATATTATTTTACTCTCATTATAGACTTTTATATTGGAATAGGTCTAATTTTTCTTATTGAGTATTGAGCAACAAGATTGTATACATACACATCCCGCTTGTCTGCACAAGACACCAGATAATTTTTTAGTTTAATTTGAACCCCTCCTTCTTCTTCTAAACAATAATTATTATTTCATGTTACTATTTATTTCCTACTAGCTGACCCGGCGAACTTCGTACCGCCAATAAACATTAATAACATAAGAAATATATAGCCACTACCTTTGAAAACCCTTATAAATAGTTTATTTAGTTATATAAAGTTGCCTTAGATGAAAAATGTATATTAAAATTTGTAATATGTACTTGTACTATGCATATGAAATATTGGCATAAGAGACATACAGATAAACTAACATTAATTTTTATTTATTTATAAATACAGATTATAGAAAAATGTTTCCTGTATTTTCCATTTTACCCCCTCCTAAATGAAAATAGGACAAAAATGTACACAACAATTACTGCGTACACTCTACACGTTTAAATTTAAAAACATTTCCTGACTTGGCAATCACAGCACGAAGATACAAAGTAGTATAAGACTGCATAATATTTATAAAAAAAAAATTGTATTGATAGGCAACTTTGGGTTTATAGTAGTTAAACAATGTAATTGTACATCTCACAAATCATATATAACAAA
The DNA here is from genome assembly GCA_001010745.2 of Gerris buenoi. Taxonomy (NCBI): domain Eukaryota; kingdom Metazoa; phylum Arthropoda; class Insecta; order Hemiptera; family Gerridae; genus Gerris; species Gerris buenoi. Next base: position 12,281 of record KZ652599.1, read on the forward strand.
TTAATAATTATAAGACAAGACACTTGTCAGTGTCACACCCCCTCTACTTTAAGGTTGATATCTGTCCACTGGTTTTAGCCTTCTTCCATATCGACTGAACCCTGGACGATGTTGGGGTGCAGCTTCTTGATTGGGGTCCATAGGTTCCAGCNTAGAGAATAGAGAGGGGGATAGACAAACAACATTACTTACTTACACTGGATAAATTAGACCTAGTAGAACTTACATAGACAGGGTGAGGCGAGGCTAAACCTTTGATCTCACAACTTTTTAAGCAAAACTTAACAATATTTACCAACAGTAAAGGTAAATGAAATGTTAAATGTATTTTATCTCTATTCAATTATAATTATAATTTATATTTAGTTGATTACGTGTATTACTCCATTTTATAGTGTTATATCTGTAATATGGAAGTACATATTACAGATAATTAGAGATACAAATAAAAATTAAATATAAATTAAAATTATACTTCAAAAGAAATAACACATACATCAAATTTCACATAATAATAAAAAAAAGAAAAAAACACAATAAAACAGTCCAAATAGAAATATAATATGAGATAATACTTTTTTCATAAAAAAAGTTCAAATAAAAAGTTCAATAAAAGTTACTTCAGAATAAAGTCAAATATTAAAAAATAAAGTCACTCCATTTTGAAAAAATCAAAAATTGTGTTTTATCACTTAATTTATCAACTATTTTTTGTTTTATTGTATCACACAAAATTTATCAACTATGTTTGTTAATTTACAGTAAACAAAGTTACAAATTCATGTTCACAGGCTGTGCACATATCTTCATAATACATTTTGATCAAGATATACCAGTAACTTAAACACAGTATATTTTTTTATGTAGTTAATTATTTAGTGCACATCGACATACATAGCTAGTTAATAATAAAAATTAATTTTGTACTTGAAATTTTAGAAACAAACTTTGTAAAAGCATCAATTACAGATAAAACGTTAGTTAAAAACAAAAAATTGACAATCTTTTCAGATATTTTATTTTTTTATTCTTATACTCTTGAAACCATAAAGCTAATGAATCAATTATCTTCTTAGTAATTTGAATAATTGACTTTGGGCTCTTTTTAAGTAACATACCTCTCAAAATGAATAATAATAACAATGTAATAATAATAATAATAATAATAATAATAATAATAATATAATAACGATATAATAAGGCTTATTTATACAATAAATACAGGCTGAGATACTTTATAATATCAAATATACTACTTTACACATAAATAATTTTGTAGCGAGGAAAAACGGGTACTTCTTTACTTAAGCAACCCACTATATCCCCCTTTAACTTAATAGTTATTTAGACAAAGGAACATAATGTACAGATTAGTATAATGTGATATTTACAGATACATAAGAGTGATAATATCCCTTAGTATAATCAACTATTACGACAAAGGAATATAAATATACACTAGGAAAACTGTAGAACTCATTGTCATAAAGTTATCTGTATAAGATTTAGACTTAAACATAATAAGACTCAATGGTCGGATAACCCCTGTCCTGTAATGGTCTAAGCTGTCGAATGGGACTAAAACCCAATAAGAAAATCTTAAAATAACATAGTAAAACTGTTCCAGGAGTCTCAATATCTTGGGGAGACAAATTTACTACCCTTTGAGACTTTTATTAAGAAGGGGGTAGCTAAAGTAAATAAGTGCCGAAAAACGTTACCCTTTGATTATAAGAGATAATATTCTCATTCTCTAATATTCTCATTCTAAGAGATAATACTCTCATTCTCGATAATATGGAGATAATTTCTCCATTTTAATTGATAAATAAAATATCAGAACAAAAGTAATTATAAAATTAAAGGTAATTCACAGTTAGTTTTGCTAGAAGTATTTAAATTCGACACAATTGACTTACTCCATATTTAAGCAAAGGACTTTTACAAATTTACTCCTTCAGAATTGTAGTTAGATATACAGACAATCTTTAACTTCATGACTTCACTTACTCACAAAAAAAAAAAAAAAATATTTTAGACTTAATTTTAACCTTTGAAAAACCCGCTAATTTGGGTATAGATACTAATATAATTTTTAGTTTCTATTTCTATTTATAGAAGTAGTCAGAGAATTGGGGTGGTGTTCTTAATTGAGGGAATATTTGAAACGAAAACAAAAATAAGCTTTTGTTTTATGTGAATTCTTTTCAAGATTAATAATCAACCATTCTTCTACAAAGAAAAGAAAAAAAAAACACTTTTTAAAATTTTTATTTATTTGTTTCCATCTTGCATTAAATATTGTTCGTTTTCTGATCAGTTTCGTTATAGCGTCTGTTTAAGTTTTGTTGAGTTAAACAACCGTGCCTCCTAAACACATTAAAAAGGAACCAGGCTTACCGTCCTATACTGTCAAAGACTGTAATTAAACTAAACAAGAAAGAAAATGTGGAAGTTAGGATGAACTAAGTGGCAGCATTTCAGCTATATAAGAAGAGGGTATATTCAACTCTTACAATTAGCATGACTTAACATTCGCTTTTATAGGAAAGCATGTATATACTTTTACAAAAGATAAGGATTGATTGTACTCATTCTTTCAATCCCTTATTTAACCGTGTTAGAGATTCCAGATTTATCTATGGACATTATCACTTATGATAGTTTTCGTTTGAATTTAAAACTTATATGGGCTAATCTGCAGTGATCCAAACAGTCGAGAATTGATTGTCAGTATAATTTCGCTTGATTTATACACTTAAGAGATGATATGCTGGTAAATATGCACTTAAACACCCACATACTTCTTAGTGTGATGTTCCTTTCTTCCAAAGCATATTGGACTATATATCCCTCTGTCTTAATAAGTAGTGCGACTAAGGTATATAAATTCTCCTGTATATTTCCTTTGTCTATTACAACCAAGGGATATTTAATCTAATGAACGTTAGGACAAAGAAACGTCACAATTTTAAACCTGGCTATATTTCTATATANACAAAGTTAGCGCTAAACCTCATAGTTTTCGAGATATTTGTGAAAAACGATTAAAAATACCTTTTTACCCCCCTTTCCTCCCCCCTCCCGGCCAAACCCGACGCTGCAAGTCGTGCAACTTTTTATCACTTACTACGAGGAGGGCATAGAACAATTTGGCGTTGGGTAGAACGTTTTTTTTTTGGATGTTTGGGTTTTAGCCTAATTTTACTGTACTATTAATGGTCATAACGCTATAAAGGAATTCATTTTCTTTTTTCTTTTTGTTGTCCCCTATGGTTCAGTTATTAAGTTTATGCTTCGATGGGTGTCTTGAGGGGTAAAAAATAAAAAAAAAACTGTTTTTAGTTTTTTAAAAAATTTGGTTTAAAAAAGTTTTTTTAAAAATTCCTTTTCTTTATTCAAGTATTTTTATTTTTTAAAAGTATTTTTAGAAGTATTTTTTATTCAAAATGATAAATGTGTAGAAAGGTTTTGAGAATGTCCCAAAAAAAGGGATGAAATATCAACCAAATTTTTTAAAAAACTAAAAACAGTTTTTTTTTTATTTTTTACCCCTCAAGACACCCATCGAAGCATAAACTTAATAACTGAACCATAGGGGACAACAAAAAGAAAAAAGAAAATGAATTATACTTAGTGTTTTTATGTAATGGATTGTAAACATTTTTGGGGTATCATATGTTTTAAATGGTTATTATTGGCATTCATATTATGGGTTTCAATAGCACATAATCGAAACGATACCAAATAATTTGGTTCATATTTATATCTTATTTTGTAAATGTATAAATATTTCCATTATGTGGCACTTTAGACTGTTACTTCCCTTATAAAAAACAAAGGGGAGTAACAATATAAAGAAAATAATTATAAAAAGGGACAGTTTATAAAAAAAAAAAAAAAAACTGAAGTCAATCAGACATTTAGAAATATGTGGGTATTCCAGTGTGTAGCATATTTACCAATATCCCTTATTCCAAACAGTACATTTGTAAGTTTTGGTAAATTCGGATTGTATGTGCCCCACTTTGAGGTTAGGTGATAAAATTCCGAATATTAAATTAAAAACCTTAATTTTGTGTACCCTTGAATTGTCAATAGCTGCTACGGGCTTCGCGGTGCTCCGCTCATTTTCTGAAGAAAAACAACCCTCCTGTATATAAACCAGGTAGAGGTCCAACTCGAAAAAATTTCTGGGGCATGTACAATCCAAATTAGCCGTATGTTTTGTATATTTTATTTAAGAGATTATATCCTTTCGTCAAAACAATACGTTTGAGTACCCCCAGATTTTTAACCTCTTCTCTTAGATGTCTGTCTACAGTACCATTCTCGAAAGAAGTCGTGCATTGACAGCACGGTAAAGTTTGACAAATTGGGGGAAGAGCCAATGAGAGCTCGAGATTTTGGCAGGCAATAGGTCGAGCCAGCTAGGCAAAAATAAAAATCTCTACTGGAGGGGCGCGGCCCTAGGGATAACCGTTTAAAACAGGCCTAGTGACTTTTTTTTTTTACCCTCACATAGGTTTGCCAATCTAAGTGTCATCTGATTCCCCGTGCTGTTAACGCATGTCTTCTTTCCTGAATAGTACTGTAACTGCAGTTTAACCCTTACATGTAATATAAGTACACCACTATTTCAACCACACAGTAAGCTCAAAACAAGTTTATTCTCTGTCACAAAGTTTCACAATATTTTGGGATTCTAGAAATGGTATTTATTTCACCAAATTTTAGTCAAATAAACACAACTTTTAATCAGACATTGTGATAACACAAAAATCTGTTCTTTATCTCTAAATATTTAACAGTTTAAAATCTCCTGAAAGTCTGTAAAAAAGACTTAAAATAATTTTTCGCCGATATTATAGAATAATAATTTAACAGAGTCAATAACGCGGTGAATAATATTTCGGTAGTTTCAATCGATTAATACTATTTCTTAACTCTTCTATGAGTGCCTTGGTACCTTGTCTTTTGATATGCCGGCGGATTTTAAAGGCGTGCATTTTCCAAAATACGTATATAACAATCATATTAACGCATAATATTGTCAGAAGGAAGTAAAGCAATTTAAGCTGAAGTTCGGAAAATGAAAAGCTAAATTTAAGCGAACACTCTTGGGAGAATATAACGCAAGGGAAGATCTGCTCGTAATACATGCTCAGAAGATATTGCCAAAAAGGTCCGAATGAACTTTCACAGAGCGACACCGCTGACACGTAGAATTCATAAATATCGAATTCTTCAAACGAAAACATGATCAATAATTTTTTTTCAACGAAAAATCACTTAGTTTTTAATTATTAAGTCTAATATACTAAACCAAAAAATAAATAAATAAACATAACTTCACTCTTTTAATAAAAATGTCAATATATTAATTGTAACCTTACATTGATAACGAAAACCACCACAAAAACAAAATACAGAATTATTGTGTTCGCAAACCCATCAGCTATGATGTTACTGTGGTTGGATGTTCGATTTAACTTTTAAGCGCCAAATTTATATCTACAATCTACAGTCACTTTAGGAGTTTTAATACATGGTTGATTGGATCTCTTTTGATTACAAGTCGGGTGACGATTATTTTTTACCAATATTAATTGTGAGAAGATGGTAAAATTTAATATTATGAGACCATTATATGCGGGTTACTTTCAACAAACCATCTAAAATTGGTTAAGCACTTATGAAGATAAGGTGTAAATAAAAAATTATGTGCGCATATGGAAAAGAAAATAATGGATGTAGACTTTCTCTGATGTTACTTTCTCATATAAAAAGAAAGTATTGTGATGGCGAAAAGTGATTTATGATTTGTCTGTTTGTGTGCAGATGCCTGGAGCCTAACTACTGGGCAGATTGTGACAAAATTTGGCATGCATGTTTAGAAAAATCATACCCTGAGGAGAAATTGAAAAATTAGTTTTAGCTCCAAATTTTACGGTGCTACCCCCGAAAACTCTTAAAAACGCGAAAAAAATATTTTTCGAAAACGGTTCCGACGATTTTGATTACGATATAAGGTGTTTTCCCGGAAAAAATTTGGTTCCTCCTGAATAAATAGTTAAGACGCGGACGGAGAGAGGCCGGGTTCGATTCTCTGCCGAGGAGAAGTTATTTTTATGATAAATTTTGATGAAATGTTAAGTATTAATTAAATATACCTACGAAAACATAAAAAACTAATAAATAGAAAATTAATAAACACTGAGCTAAGTAATTATGAACTCGTATATCAGAAAGTTTGTCTGCGTTGTCTCGGACCGATTTTTTTTACAATTATTATTAATTTTTGACACTCAAATTGCCCAAACTACATTATGAGTGAATAAAAATAAAGCCACTTGGCCTTTGGTTCAAGTGGGTCCAGTGACCTTTTTATTTGGCTGGTTGACTCGACCTTCTCGAATTTAAAATCCAGTGCATTCATTTGGCTCCTCTCCACATTTTTTCGGAAGGTGGAGGTGGAAAACTTGCTACTTTTGATTTTGCTCGTCGGGAAGTCAATATCGATATATCGAAAACATCGAATGTTTAGCTATCGATTTTCGAACCACTATAATCAAGGTACTACACATCGATATATAATACTACATCGATATAATATGGACGTTCTGCGTTCTGATTGCAAATATAGAAGCCTGCGATACCTAGCGGTATTCAGAGGAACTTGGCGTTAACAATTGAGTCTTTTTATAACCGTCTATGACCCAGATCATTGCCATGGTCATGGCAACAGGGGAGAGACGCCGGTTCAGAGGCATGCGCATTAGGCCTAGCCGATAATTACACGGGGAAACGATCAAGGGTAGGGGATGGCCTTTTAAACCTTCTTTCTTTACGTAAAAACCTCTGGCACCGAACACATCTTCCTTCCCCGTAACTCAAAGCAAATTTCCCCCCTAAATTTGTTTACGTAAACGTCACATTATATCGTACAAGTTTGACTAACATAATTTTCCATCTACTTTCCTCAGTCCGTTGCCTACCAACACAAGGGAAACTTGTAACAGCTGTTATATTACTCAGAAGACAGACTCGTAATTCAAGTAAGTCTTTTTGTTTTATAGATGTCGCCACTTTACAATTTTTTACACATAACTTCTGTTTAAATATTTATAACTAATTAAATTTCTAATGATATAAGCCTACCATCCTATATTAATTCTATTATACTCATGTGGTATTTATAAATTATTAACCCTCAAAATATAGCCGAGGTCAGTGCCATCGAAATACGTATTTTTATTTTTTTATTTTTTACATATTAAATCAAAAGAAAAACATACGTACATAATGATGTAAACAAAAATGCTATAATAACCGTCACAAGCACGTTAAATTCGTCGTATGTTTTCATTGTAATTTTAGAAGTTGTCATTTATTAAAATTACTTTTATTTATATTTGAAATAAGTAAGTTCGGTTTTGAAATTTTTTTCAAATTAACACCTACAAATTTATATTTACTTGCGACATATTAAATTAAGTTTAACGTAGGGACGTAGGAAATTTATTTTCATCATCAGAATATGGTCATTATACGTTAGGGCATAACATCACTTTATTTTGTAAATTAAGCTATATTTGTTCTTGATAATTTTTTGATGTTTTTATTACTCTTCGTAAAATTCAAAACAGGTTGACAATCACTTAAGTCACATATGGTGCTCGATGTGATCATTAATGTAAAAATATCTCACCTTTTTGGGAACCGAATCATATTTGTACATTAGTCTAGGAAAACTAAGAAAAAATACCCTTCAACCTTCTCAAAATTGCTTCACGAGCGATTGAAGTGGTTTTTAACTATACTAGCCTTGCTTTATAACATATCCAAAATCAGACAAAATCCAATCATGGGAAAGCACCTAAAAATCGAATTCAAAATGGCGTCTGTTTATATTAAGGGTAATGAATGCCCAGCCATCCAATAAATGTTAGTTTATATAATTCAAACAATGTAGAAAAATAAATTTTGAGTTTGGTTATAAGTTTAAATTCATTTATTTTTCTTATAGTTATAGCCTAGTCAAAACATACATTAGATTACATTACATATATATTATTAGTTAAAATTGTTTCTTTTGATTTCCAAACACTGATCTGGTAGTATGCACGAAAGCTATTTTTGCCTAATGCCCAATAAATGTTAAAAAAGTGGTTTATATTCATTTCTTAAAAATTAGAAGTTACCTTTTTGTGTTCTTTTTACGATTGCAACAGAACTGTATTGTCCACAGGCTTCATTTTGTGCTTGCATAAAAGCCAATTAAATTTACTACAACTTCTTTTCTTATGACTTTTCTCGTAGGGGAGAGTTTTTATGCCGATATTCGGCCCGAAACGAGAGCAATACTTAAAATTTCATTTTTTGGAAAATTATAGGAATTTTTGCAGTGCCATATCTCCGTGACTTTTAGACGTACAGAGTTGCCAATGGTCTTTAAAGGAAGCGAATTATATTTACTTCAACTTCATTCCTTATGACTTTTCTCGTAGGTTAACAGTTATACGCCGATATTCGTCCCGAAACGAGAGCAATAGTTTTTTGGGGAAAAAAATTCCAATTTTCGATGTGCCATATCTCAGAACCTATTGGTCGTATAGTGCTCCGGTTGATCTTATGCTGCTGGAAATTTACTGTACTTTTAAAATTGACATAACGACTAATACCGCTCAACCCATAGTGTACGAGCTATATGGCAAAAACTGAAATAAGTTTGATTTTTTTTCAGTTTTTCACGTATTACGCAGCAAGCATAGGTTTTTCGAAGCTGCAAACTTAGGATCACACTACCCTAACGGGTCTGAACAACATATAAAAAAATCAGACCTGCATCACGCTTTGCGAATTTCGATATTTTTTATGCATATTTTGACTAGCCTATAACTATAATAAAAGTAAATTAATTGAAACTTATAACCACATTTAAAATGTATTTTTCTACATTGTTTGAAATATATAAACCAACATTTATTGGACGGCTGGGCTTTCATTACCCTTAATATTAAAAAACGCCATTTTGAATTCGATTTTTAGGTGCTTTCCCATTATCGGATTTTGTCTGATTTTGGATATGTTACAAAGCAGGGTTAGTTTAGTTGAATACCACTGGAATCGCTCGTGAAGCAATTTTGCGCAGGTCAAATTGCATTTTCCCTAGACTATATTCATTGATTTATTGATTTAATACTTATCGACTCGACTAATTCCCTATTTCCATTTCTATTTGTTAAAACAGGACTTATGGAGTACACAAATGGTTTCGATCACGGTTGGAAGGAAGATGAAGACCTTAGTTTTTCAACAAAAGCCATCCATGTGGGGCAAGATCCTGATCAGTGGAAATCAGGATGTGTCATACCGCCCATACATATGGGCACCACATTTAAACAGGACGCTCCCGCTCAGCACAGGGTAATATTATTTTATCTATATCTTATTTGTTTGTTCTGTCATTTTACGCTCAAATTATAGCTAGAGACTCTAAAGTAAACGCAAACTGACAACTACATGCCAAACTTGAGTTACGACTAACGACTAAACTTAAATTTACAACTAAAATTAATTCAACTTAAATTAGAACGAATGCATACAATTAATGTCACATCTAATAACTTGAATAAGATATATAACTAAACTAATAACGTGTATAATAACTAAACATAAATAAAAAAAACTAAACATGACGATATTATACTTAACTAATTAACACGATGTTAACAACTAACTTATAAACTTGATGTTACAACTAACAATTAAAAGAGGTGTTGAAGTAAGTGATAAACTTGAATTTTACTACTAACAGTTAAACTAGACGTAAAAACTAACTACTAAACTTGAATGTTACATTATCTAACAACTAAATGAGACGTAAAACTAACTACATATTAGAGAGTTTAAATGAGACGTACTTTTGATAGTTTCATCGCACACCTATTACCCCAATTTGGAACCACTTCCCGTCATTCAATCTTCCCCAAATTTGGCACGTAGAAACAACTAAGGTAAAGAATACAGTAAAACAAAAAAAATAAATAAAAAAAATTTACATAAGACCAGTTTTCAAAAATGGAATTTTATATTAATTATTTATGCATATTTTGACTAGCCTGTAACTACAATAAAAGTAAATTAATTTAAACTTATAACCACATTCAAAATTTAATTTTCTACATTGTTTGAAATATATAAACCAACATTAATCGGATGGCTGGGCTTTCATTACCCTTAATATGAAAAAACGCCATTTTGAATTCGATTTTTAGTTGCTTTCCCATTATCGGATTTTGTCTGATTTTGGATATGTTACAAAGCAGGGTTAGTTTAGTTGAATACCACTGGAATCGCTCGTGAAGCAATTTTGCGCAGGTCAAATTGCATTTTCCCTAGACTATATTCATTGATTTATTGATTTAATACTTATCGACTCGACTAATTCCCTATTTCCATTTCTATTTGTTAAAACAGGACTTATGGANCTATATATAACTTAAATGTTTCATCTAACAACTAAACAATACGTTAAAGCTATTTACTAAACTTGAATGTTACATCTAACGCAACCAAACAAGACGTAAAACTAACTACTAAACTTAAATGTTTTATCTATCAAGTAAACAAGAAGTTAATATTAACTTAGTTAATTTCAATAAAAACAAACAACTTAACAAGAAGTTAGAAATATAATCTTTTAAGTTAGTCATAATTCAAAGTAAAAATATTTACGAGATTTGACTCAATTTCTTTGTTAGCCTTCGCATTCAAAAATAATTATAATTACATATTTCTACAACTACTAATTACAAATAATTTAACTTCATACTACTAGGCATGGCATATAATTAAAATTAAATGGAGTCAAGGTTTCAAAATTTAACTAGTCGTGTTTTTATTGTTTTGTTATCATTATTTTGTTTTCGTTATTTATATTGGCTTAATAATATCTTTTCACGTAGTAGGTTTTTTTGTTATTATTTTTCCTACTAATTATAATATTGTAAATAAATCTATGTAAATACTAATTATAAGTGGAGGATAAAGAAGAAATGACTTCTATTACCTCTTTACTGTTATTGACAAAATAACTTGTATAAAATTTTGAATAAAATATTTTATCTATTTTTCTAATATCTTTTAAAAAAACACTTCACTTTCCTCTAGATGTATAGAGAAATATATTGTGATGCAACAAACATTCAATCATTAAGTTTGTGACGGTTCGACAATTAGGATTGTATTCACTAACGATACCGTATAGGTAGCTTTCCAGGAAAATATATGTAGTTTAAAATTTATTAGATAATATACAGGAATATGAGGAAAACAAAGTATTTTGCGATTTTTTTAAAATAAATTTTTGTTTATTTCTTGAATAAGGTGAGACAAATTTTCTCCGATTACTTATTATTGTAACCAAAGAAACGTTTAATACATAAATATTAAATAATTATTGTCTAGGAGATACCGTGCATAAAAGTGTCTAACTTACATCAAACTAGAATTTTGTGTAAATAAATGTTAACTAAATGTTTTGGTGCCTTTTAAGAATATGTAGTCGGCTAAGTTCGTCTGCGGGACATAGCTTGGCAATAGGCATTTGAAAAAAACAAACTGGTGGAGAGCGGCCATGTCCCGCCCTTTTTGGTGGACAATATGATTTTCATGATCCTGAGAACGAACATAGTTTGTAGACCAATAATCAAGTTGATGGCAGTTTGTCACTTAATTATTCACCGTTAAATAACTCCGTAAAAGAATTACGTAACGAAAAAAAGTTTACTGGATAATTAAATCTAAATCAGTCGTTTTTTTGTTGAGTCGTTATATACAAGAAAAGGGGCAAACGAAACGAAACTATATTAAATCTAAATAGTTCTTTCTGCGATAGAAATGTTTTTGTTGTGATAATCTTCATTTTGCAGTTATCTTCGTAGAAATTCTTTTGTTATGAATGCCCCTTATTGTTCTATGTCTTGTAATCACTTTACGAGGGCTGTCTAGAAAGTAACAGACATTTAAAAATAAGAAATGAAGAAATTGTAAAAAAATTCTATTATATACATTTTGAAGGTAAAGTCAGGCTATTTTTTACATAATCGCCATTCAAATTAAGGCATTTATCACACCAGAGCACGATTTCTCTCCGTAGAAATTCGCCGAGCCGACTTCGATTTTAACCACCGGTTTACTCCGGAATGAAGTTCAGCGTCCGTGTCAAAGTGTTAGTGCGCAAAACGTTAGTGGTAACTAAGTTTTCCCGCTTCAATTTCATGAAGTAATGAAGTAAACTCCGTGAAATTTGAGGGAAATTTTTAGAGAGTTGCGTAATCGTGAAAGGACGATTTTCACGGAATTTTCGTCACCAGTTCATCAGTCACAAGACTAGGCCTACCACTGCGATCCTCGTCGTGAACATTGGTTCGGCCATTTTTAAAAACGATGCACCACTTCCTCCCATGTTTTTCACTGATCTTTTCCATACAAATCATAAATCTGGCGATAAATTTCAGTTAATCTGCGATTTTTCGCCATAAAAAAAATTCATAAATTCACAATGGGCGGGATTTTCAATTGAAACACTCATTTTAAAACTCCACTGCATCCAAAGTACGAAAGCCACGACGCACACGCTACCATAGCTGGTTGCGTACCTACTGTAAGAACACTCTGACGCTAAGATAGCGACGCTAGCCCTATGCTGCCGCGCAAGGACAAAACGTCTGTTACTTTCTGGACAGCTTTCGTATTAAGAAAAAATACAATAGCAATTTAATTTTTTTAAAAAAGTAGCCAATTTGTTAGAAGTTAAAAGCGCAAAAAGTGAAAATGTTTGTATTTTTTATGAATACTGAACATTTTCATAAGAAATTGTAACATTATTTCGCAATAACAATTGTCCAATTTAAAACAAAAAACAAAATGACGGGGTTTTTGAGTTCGTTATATCTAAACATGTAATTATGGTATCTAGTTAATAATTAATTAAGCTATAATAACAAATTGTTTGATAAAAAAAGGTATGAATAAACCTCACTAAAAGCATAAATGTCCACTTAAGTCCATTTATATTTTTGTTCTGACTGACAAGAATTTAATTTTTATTCAACTTCCTCCATTCTTTCTTTGTTTTTTTTTGTTTTTTTTTGTTGTTGTTATTTTTATTGTTAGGAGGGTCTATTATTTATCATTTCTATTTGAGCTAGTGTAGCTATTATTTTTAATGATAATTTTCATCGTTTTGGTTAAACACGTTTTTGTAATTTTTATACCTATTTGTGTAGCTCTATAAATTTTAGGTTATAAAAAATGTTACAAGGTATTTGTACAAAAAATAAATACAAGGTTTTTTCAATTTACCGGGAGAATCTCAAGGGACCGGAGTATTTCTTCAAATTACCGGGAGTTTCAATTTATCGAGTTTTAATTACCGGGAGTAGACTGTATATAATTTAATATAATGATTGACTTTGGGTGTGAAATGTACATAATCTTTTATTAACCAAGGCTTTAAAGATTTTTTTTGTTAATAAAAGGATTGTTTTAGGTTAATAAATATTTTGTTTAGGTTAATAGGTTTTTAGGTTGATTAATAAAAGGTTTGTTTTATATTAACATTTTTTTTTTTAGTCTAATTAAAGTCTTAATTAATCTAATAAAACTAATAAAATTTAAGGAAAATAGTCTGCCAATTAGTGTGACACATAGCTTCCTCGCATCCTGTTGCGTACTTTATTGAAATTATGCTTTTACAAACCAATGTTGTTTAATTTATTTGATTGTTGCCCCCTTTTTTTCTAAATTTTTAAAAATTATTTGATTTTGTACGGGAATAAAAGTATCCATTATCCATCTAGCAATTTAATATGCACTAATGGGTTGAAATTTATCTGAATATTTCGCTTATACCATCCAAATTGCATTATTTGTTTTATTTGTTGGTTCGAAAAGTTGAGCTATAGACACAGACAAACAGACGCGGTCTGAAACAGATTTCTATTGGATTTTTTGAAATTGGAGACCCATAATATTTTTTCGTTCCTCAAAATTATTACATAGATTATAGATTAAAAAATACTTTAGATCTATATGATTTCAAAATAATACCGATTTCATACTTTAAATAATCTATTAGTGTCCCGACGACTCACCTTGAAATGATTTGTTATTACTAAGCTAATCAAAAAAAAAAAAATAATAATTCTTTTAATGCAGTCATCAAAACCTACAAAGCCTGCGTATTGTCTACTCTAACCTACGCCGCTCCGATATGGGCCCTTCGTTATCTTAGCGATCTAGAAGCAGCACAAAATTCATTTTTTAAAAACTTATATTCCCTCCAAAAAAATGTGCCCCACTATTTAATTCGTGAAGAATTTAATATACCCCATGTATCAGTGTTTGTCCTGAAGTTATCACTTAATTGGCTCAACCATATAGCAAGTTCGGAGGAGAGTAGTCTACTGAAAGTGTGCTTAAAACGACTCAAGTTTCTACATGGTACCCCAGCTAACACTCAGAAACTCAACTGGTACACCCAGCTACAGAATATTCTGCACCGCATAGATACAGATATCGAGACCGTTTCTAATATGGACCCTAAATCTCAAAGAAACATCATTGACAATTTTGAAGCCCTACTACGACAGGAGGACGCTCAAAAAATCCAGCAAACCACATATAACCCATTTTACAAACTCATATGTCGCCCGAATGGAGTCACGGAGTATCTTCACTTAAGTCTACCGTTCAATGCACAAAAAACCCTAGCCCAAGCAAGAACTTCTGGGTTCAATTATATCAAATTCACGTTTAAAAGTGCATTGTATAGAATTAAAAGCGACGAATTATGTACAGTATGCCATTTAAATGAAATAGAAGATCTTGCCCATTTACTATTTAGATGTCCTATGTATCAACCCCATAGAGAGTCATTCCTTCCTAACCATCTTATTAACTTAACTTCATCTGATAGCACCAACATTTCAGCTTGTCTAAGTAGTAACTCTAAATCAAACGGCCTTAAACTATTCCACCTGATATTTAACATTTGTAAGACCCGGTCTTTTCTTCATAACGATTGAAAAACCAGTACTAATTATGTGTAAAGCCTTATCATAGAGAATACGTTTAATTTATTCATTTATTTAAAAAAAAAAAAAAAAAAAAGTTTATTTATTTATTTATATTTATATTATACACAAAAATCTCGATATAATATAGGTATAAATAATAATTATATTAGTTTATAAAACAGTATTTATTTTATAATTACCCTTAGAAGAATATATTATTTTTATTATAATTATCGTAATACGTGTAAACTTTGATTATTTACATAATTGTAAATAAGTCTTTTTCTTTTACTAAGCACAATGAATAAATTATTATAAAAAAACAACTGTGTTCTTAGAGAATGTTGGAAATGCATGGAGAAATAATCTCACATCTCTGGGAATCGAACCCCAGTTTCCAATCATTCTATAATAAATTAATTACTCCTTTTTTAAAACCAGAAGTAAATATTTATATTTTTGTTTCATTAATTATCTATCATTCAACATGCATTCAAGCCTTATCTTTGTTTGTTTATGAAATCTAGTTTATATAGTAAATAAATAAAAATTGTTATTCATATTATATTTGCATGCTATCAGTGTTCTTTACACAAAACTACATTTTTGATCTAATTGTAAACAAAAACAAATTATATCTACAAGGTTATTTTACGA
>KZ652599.1:54700-66656 GCA_001010745.2 Gerris buenoi
TTTCTATGAAACTTCTATAGTTTATTGGAAGTAACCCGAAAATAGTCTTTAATGCTTAACTTTTGCTAAATTGATACTTTAATTCATGTACAAAATCAAAAAAAGTGATGACAGATTGTAAAAAACGAGGGGGGGGGGGAGTCCCATTGATTTTCTATATAAAAGTGTTATCGCAAAAAAAAAATTCCCTACAACGAATAAAGTTCATAGGAATATAATGATAAAAAGTCCGATCGACAAACTTTCTGTGAATTAATAATGCAGTTTTTGAGTTCCTGTATTTTCTTAGAACCATTTTTAGCAATTTAAATAAAAGTTATTTTTTAATTTAAATCAAATTATAATTATTATTTACACTGGGAGACAGACAGAGAAAAATAGACTCCAGCGCCGGGACTTGAACCACAGGCCTTTACATTTTCAGTGTAGCACTCTTACCAACTAAGCTATGCAGGAGAATGATTTTCTCTGCCTTAACCGATGACTAGTCCCGAATCAAAGTTTTTAATATTCCTACACGTATAGCAAGTCAATATTTATGACATTATAACTAGACCGAGATGGTAAGAGCGCTACACTGGAAATGTAGAGGCCCATGGTTCAAGTCCTGGCGCTGGAGTCTATTTTTCTCTGTCTGTCTCCTAGTGTAAATAATAATTATAATTTGATTTAAATTAAAATTTAAAATTTCCGTAATATGAATACTACCAAAAACTTAAAAATTGTATATTATTATTATTTTTTTCAAAGTAAAATCTTAGTGTTTTTGTATATTTTGTATAAATGAGTAATAATTGGTTATTATTATTGTTAAACACACCTAAATTTTAACACCTAAATTCCCCTCTGTTTATCATAAAAATGAAAATTACATTAAAGAGAAAAAAGCAAAGAATTGCAAATATTTATAAGAGACTCAAATAATTTAAATATAGTCGCAAGTTTAGGTATTATCTTGATCTAACAGTTTCTTTAAATTTTCAGGTATTTCAAGAAATGCGCAGCAAATGTGAACATCCATACAGATTTTGTAGATATGACAGATCCTGCCAAATTTGAAAAAGCTCTTAAACCACAAACTAAGGTAAACTGTTTGTATGTTACAGATGTATTATTGCAAGTGGTTAGAGCCGTAGTACTAATATTTGGGAGAGTTGAGTCCATGTGCCAAAGGAAATGTTGAAGAATATTATATTTATATTCATGCCAAATATTGTCTATGTATAACATACGAGTATATTTCCATAAGTGTCATGGATTAACTGAATTCAAAGCAATTTTCTTTAAGGCCTTATATAAAAATTTAGGCCACAATTGGGGAGAAGGAGCTACCTATAGGCGATTCTTCTTTATAATTTTAAGTAATAATGATTAAGAAACCCAAAATTTAGCTCTAAAAACACAATGTAGAACATCTAAATGTGAAACTTTTAATGCCATTGAAAGAAATTTCATCCTCTTAAAACAATTGTAGCAGCTGAGGCGTATTGCTAAGCAAGTGTCTTCAAAATCTGGTTAAAGGACCTCTAGAAATAAAGATTGTCCTTAAGGTGCAAGTGCTAGAGGGCTCTGATTTTCTTATCAAAATCAGAAAATAGTCTACTTGTATCATTTGAAATAAACATTTGATCAAATTTTTAAAATTATTTTCATGTTAAATAAATACTTTGTAAAATACAGAAATAAATGTATAAAAGTAAATTAAATTGGATTATTAATTTATTTGTTAAATTATAAATATATTATTTCTATTTTATAATTATTTTATTTTTAAGATTTTATAATTAAGGTCGTTATTTTTGTTTTAGATGGTTTGGTTTGAGAGTCCAACGAACCCACTTTTAAAAATTATGGATATTCCTAAATTAGTTCAAATTACCAAGAATTACAATAAAGAAATTATAATTGTCGTCGATAATACCTTTTTAACATCATATTTCCAGGTATTTATTTATTTTTATTTTATAAATTATGCTTTTAGAATTAAATACCTAAGTTAAAAATGGTTGTAGTTGCATCTGAATCTGTAATAGGAGAGTATTTTTAACAAATGTTTTAAATTTTGTTGTCGATTTTTAGCAAAATAAGATTTAAAATTTGTCAATATCTCTGAAAATAGATTTTTTTGACTCTCACTTGATTTCGAGAGACGAGTATACTACTACTACTTCTACTTTTATAATTATAACTTAGATATTAATAAATGTTTAACTGTCTCCTTGCCTTCTACATTAAGACTGCCTTTATTTTGACATATTTACAAAAAATAAACAAAACAAAACAAATTAAACCATCGCTAGGCCACATTAAGTTGAGTCTCTCAAATACAACACATATGTGGCCCATGCCATGTTGGATTAAAGATAATTATCAGATTACTGGATGTTGAATAAAACATAATTATTAAATTATTAAAAACAGAAACAGGACACAATAAAACCAGTGTTTATTATGAAAGATATGATTGTAGAAGCACAATGAATCAACAAGCACTAATGGTTTGTTGTAATTTTCCTAGTGCCCCTGTGTTTCCCAGTTTTTCCCTTCTTTTAGTTATCTTATCTTACACATGGCAAGAGGACAGGGGGGCTTCAGTTTCAGTGCCGGATTATTGGACGTGTCAGACTGGCATAGTGTCTGACTGCAGAGACTCAACTTTATATGATTAAATTTGATTGAGATTCTGCTAAAATTTATTGATTTTCCCTTGGGTTGATTTTCATGAAAATGTATGCCAAATTTCATTGAAAGCAGTCAATTGGCTTAGGTCCATGAGCCATGAGTTGAGACAGATGGTTACACTAATGCAATTATACTTTGTTATTTTGACAGCACAGGAAAATTAAAAACAATTAGAGTTTGAGATTTTGGTGAGTAGTAGGTCAGGCCAACTAGGCAAACAAAAATATCACTGGATAACTTTATGATAACAACCTAGTGGTTTTATTTTTCCCTTACATAATATGTTGTCCAATCTGAGCTGAGAGTTTTACAAAGTATAATGGTGTGAACTACACAATTTTTTGATCTTAGGGGCATTATAATTTTAAAATTAAATTTTTGCACTATCACAATACTTTCTTTATTTAATTTATCCTAATTTAATTATGATTAACCTTAGATTAAAATGTGTAAAAAAAAGTAACACAAACCATGTTTATATGAAAAAGAGCCATATTAAAAAAGATTTGTATGATTTCAGAAACCTCTAACAATGGGTGTAGACCTTGTAGTGTATTCTCTAACTAAATACATGAATGGACATTCAGATGTTATTATGGGGGCGGTCACAACAAGTGATGACCAGCTTAAAGAAAGACTTGCATTTATTCAGAATGGTAAGTTTAAATTTGTGTTAATATTTATGTATTTTTGAAGAGAATAATATATTGATCTGGAGCAAAAGAGACATTATAACAATTATGGTATTTTTGGGCAAACACAAGTATCAACTTCTATCATCAAGCTTCATCAATGTCATCAAAAAAGGCTGTTGTTGATGAATGGCAAGCATAGAACAAATTACAATATAGGAGTGTGAAGTACACTCCTAAATTCTGGTTGGAGGGTGAATAGGGCTCTTAAAAGTCTCTTAGCTAAATAGATACTAATTTATAAGTTTTTGGTAGTATTCATACTACGGAAAGTTTAAATTTTAAATTAAATCAAATTATAATTATTATTAACAATTATTATTAATATGGGAAATAGACACATATTTCAATGGACACATGAACAAATTCATTTTGGATAAACCGAACTCCAAAAGATTTTGATCAATTTTGTTTGTAGAGGTTCTATCAGCTATATCGACGTATCTTATAATTGAATATCTAATATTTGATGTGTTATTAATGGATTTCAGCTGCTGGTTTGGTGCCTTCACCGTTTGATTGCTACTTAGTCAACAGATCTCTTAAGACACTCGCCATAAGGATGAAAGAACACATGAGAATAGCACATATTGTAGCCAGATATCTTGAAAGCCATCCTCAAGTAGAAAAAGTTATTTTCCCTGGTATGTAGTACAAAAAATATATTTAATATATTTACTTCTTTTAAACTATTTGAAAAAAATTGATAAGAATCAAATAAATATAATTATTACAAAATAATTAAGAATAATTACAATTACACAAAAAAACAAAAGGGAGAGGGAATCTAAAGAAGGATATGAGAAATTGACGGTGTTGTTTAGTTGTTTTAGTTAATAAAGACTAAAGATGACCTTAGTCATGCAGGATCGAAGCATATCACCTAAGCAACATATTTTGAATAGTTTTTTCTTACACCTAAAAATCCATCATCACTATAATCATAAAATATAAGGTGTTCATATACTTAATGTTTATACTTTAATAATTATTCATTTATATCCACAAAAAAACACGTACATCTAAAGAAGTACTAGAATTTTAGTTTGAAATTAACTTTCTATATAGATAACAAATATTGCATAATTGTTTTATATTAATAGTATTTTTCTTGTGTTTTTCTGTTTTTTTTTTTTTTAGGTCTTAGCAGTCACCCACAACATGAATTAGCAAAGAAATTGTGGTCAGGTTGCAGCGGTATGATATCTTTTTACATTAAGGGAGACTTGAAAGAGAGTAACAAGTTCCTTTCTGCCTTAAAAGTTTTTACCCTTGCTGAAAGCTTAGGAGGTTTCGAATCTCTAGCTGAATTACCGTTAGTATTATTTTTATAATTAATTTTACTTTAGGTATTATTTATGTTTAGGGGGCCCTAGGAGCTCTGATAGGTGAGGGTGGGCTGTCCTGTCAATATAGTTCTTTAAGTGTCAGGCTTGGTCTCCATTTGGATGGGTGACTGAGAGGTGCCCATCCCCCGAAGGCCCATAGCGCTAAAAACCCCAAAAATCTTCCTGTCCTTGAATCCCCCCCAAAACTTCCTGTCTCTTGAATATTTAAACAATCCCCCCAATCTCTGAAAAATACCTCTAAATTGGATTCCTCCCAAAAGTTGTGATCATCAAACCCCCCTGGTGACTGCTTTTCTGCCCCCTGCTTGATGTTCACACAGTATCTTCTGACTAACTGGATGTTTATGCCAATTGTAAGATTTATATAGCTAATAAAGTGACGCACTAACCCTATGTCAATGTCATTCATTACATTTATAGTTGTATTAGCCATTTGGCAGGCCTTGGTTCTCCATAGACTGTTACACCACAGGCTATGAGATCGTTCTGAAGAATGAAAAAAATGATGTCTCCGAATTAAAAAATTCCAAGATACTAATCAGTTTCAGACATCAGGGAACATTTTCGGTTCCGTGTCTGTCTGTCTTTCAATTTTTCTGAACCACCATATCTTAAAAACTACTTGTCCGATTTTAATTAAATTTGGATAGAAAGTGATGATTAGCCCATTGTTAGTCCTATAACAGTTGCAACCTTATGCGCCCATATTTTTCCTTTCCACGTGCACAGACATACATTTATTTACACCTATATTTCAAAAGTACTCTTCTGTTTTTTTATGAAATTTAGAAGATTAGTCAAATGTAGCCCGCAGAGAGCCCAAGATTCATTTCAACCGTCTACGTTTCTTAAATTTTGCTAAATTGATTCTTAAATTCTGGTAAAAAATCAAAATCATTTTGTTGGATTTACAAAACAGGGGAGAATTAATTAAATTTTACAATTATATGTAGTAAATGCATAAACATAAAATCATTAAATTACACAAAATATTATGTACCACTCTAATTGGTAGTATTATAGCTATTACTTACAGCTAAACTAGATGTAAGGACATACTGGTTAAAATTATACATATGATCAGAGGCTGAAGCTCAGTTATTAGTGCAATATGTCATGTGGTATAGAGTGCGCCAATATTTGATAAAATCAAAATGTGTTGCAATTTTTCTTTTCAGATCTGTTATGACGCACGCTTCTGTTCCTAAAGAGATGAGAGATGAACTTGGAATTTCAGATAATCTAATCAGACTTAGCATCGGATTAGAAGCACCCAAGGATTTGATAGCTGATCTCGAACAAGCTTTTAAACATATCAAATAAAATTTGGAAATTTGTGATTTTTTTTTTACTTTGCATTTATTTTCATCTCCTTGTCTTAATTATTATTTGTTTTTGTAAAGATTGATGCGTAATAATTATCATCAGTATTCCATAGTCAGATTATGATAAATAGAAAATAATAATAATAACAAATAAACGGAAATATCTATAGAAACGCAATTAAAACATTCATTTTTCCGAAAAATGTAAGAAAGGAAAATATTAGAGGAAAAAATCCAATTATTTGTGTAAATTTCAAATAATATGATAATTTAGATTTCATTTTTAAAAGAGTCTTTCGTCGTAATTTATAACTTTATTCCAAAAAATATCTCTAAAAGCACACTAAAAATTATTCTTGATTTAAATAGCGGAGACAGTGTTGGATTGTCATCACATGTTTTAAACTTTTAGTTGATTGCAAAATTAATTTTCATTGGCAATTCCTAAAAAAAATGTAAAGATAAAGTTATTTCGTTTTTTGTTTTATTGTGAATTCTTTTGTTACTGTTTGTGTTATTTCTTTGTCGAATGTTTTTTTTGTGTTTGTAAATCATGTATTTTATTTTTTAACATTATTTCCTACTATTTTGGTGAAGAATATACTTAAAAAATGTTATCATTATTTTAATAAATAATATTCTATATATATATATATATTTTTTTTTTTCTAAACCTTTTTAGAAATAAACATGTTTGCATGACATATTTCCTTGCTTGTAAAATACTCATACAGTAGAACTGGAGACTTGATGAATAATTGAATAATCCAAAAGAGGGGTAGCAAGAATAAGGGAATTTTTTGGGCAAAAAGTGACAGACTACATATTTATATTTTTTATTTTTCTAGAGGCACTAATACACTTTGTCAATCCAAAAATGAATCATTCTGTTGAGCATAATAATTGACAAGTAGTGACAAGAAGTTGGGGGTTGTGGAGAACTCGCAGAATTTAAGAAAGTGGGGGTGCACTCAGCAGGTGAGTCTGACTGTTGAGCGAGAAAGACAGTTAATCAGTAGACAGATAATAATCGAGGTTCTACTTCCCGACAGTATAAAGCTTTCTTTAATTTTGTAGAACTTAAGGCTTTTCTGCATGTGCCTGTAATAAATAAATTTCCTGCATGTGTCTGTCTGTTGTCCCATTGCAATTTTTACAGAAAAAAAAATATGTCCATTAGAGTTAAGGTGGCTGTATAAAATTTAGTCAAGGACGTTGGAATTGGGAGGAGAGGGGTCGAGCTTTGTCAGCACCCAGAGGAAAGTGGGGGGATTCNTTTTTTTTTTTTTTTTCGGATTTTTTCCAGTCGATTTGGGCTAGTCGCACGCCAAATCTTACTGTTTCAAATAGTCTTAGTTGGTTTCTGTGAGTGATCAAGTGAAAACGGTTAAAAGAAGGCAGGATAAGTGTTAGAGTGATGGGGAGGACGTCCTCCGACAAGTGATACTAACAGTTTTTTTTTTTTCAACTGTGATGGAATTGTCCATCATGCGATTACGATCCCAGGGGATACACCATTACTAAAGAGTAATATATTGATGTCATTCGCCGAGAAAGATCCGAATTTTGTGACCTAGGGAGTTGGAAGCTGCACCACGACAAAGCTTCTGCACATTCATCACTTGTTGTACAGCAATTTTTGGCCAAAAACTCAATTCCTAATGTGCCACAACCTTCTTACTCTCTAGACCTCGCTCCGTGTGACTTTTTTATATTTCAAAGGCAAAAAAAAGCACATTGAAGGGCAACGATTTCAAGATGTAGAAACCATAAAACAAAATGCGACGGATCAACTAAAGCTAATACCGAAAGGAGCTTTCCAGAGATGTTTCTCTAAGTGGCAGGACCACTGGAAGCACTGTGTTGACTCAGAAGGGTCCTACTTTGAGGGAGACTAAACTGTTATTTCTCTTCTAAATACATTTTTTTTTATAAAAAATCAGTCTCGATACTTTTTGATCAGACCTCGTATACTTAGTCAGCCTAATTTTTTAAACAAAAATTGTTAATAACTTTGGTTTTAATCAATATTATTTGAACAAACCAAGCCTAAACATGCACAACATGTTTACGCTCACCTCTAAAAAAAAGAAAAAAAAAAAAAGATTTTATTTAGCCAGTTTTGGACCTATAAAGTCGGACTGGTGTTGACAGACACACATTCCTACACGAAAAAAGTTAATGCTAGCTTCGGTTTTCGGAATTTATGAAATGAAAAAGTACCCAAAGCTACAATTCTGACTAAATGTACAGACAAAACTCTAATTTTATACATAGAAAGGTTACTAGAGGGATAAAGAAGAGAAAAAGAAAATGTAGATCAATATAGACCGAGAGCTGGCTACATGAAAAATGTTCTCATAAGGTACATGGATAATTTTTATTACAAAATGAACCTTTGGTGCAGACGATCAAAAAAATGCATGTCTGCCACTCTGAAGCGGNTAAATTTTATTAATTATTAAATATTTTTAGTTTTTATGTTTAAACATTGAGATAAGGAGAGAAGCCATTTTGGAATAACATGTGAATTCATACGTTACTGGACCGTCGTAGTAGAAGGACGTAAGTGCGTATCCATCCCCATAAGCTGTGTTATGCCTTGGACAGGTGTCCAAGGCAATTATTAGGTGTCCAAGGCAATTATTAGGTGTCCAAGGCAATTATAGAAATCTTAAAAGAAAACCTTGATCCTAGGCCAAGCGTATGGGCACAAAGACATGCAATAGTATCGCGAGTGCAAGATGCAGACGAGTCAGTCATTGAGCATGCCGGCCAGCTAAGGAAAGCGGCATCCTCATGTAGACTAAATTGCGCTTGCAAGAAATCGGTGGTTGAGCTTTTCCTTACGTTTTCCTAGCTTTTCCGAGGCGTGAAAGATAGTGACATAT
Source organism: Gerris buenoi (assembly GCA_001010745.2). Taxonomy (NCBI): domain Eukaryota; kingdom Metazoa; phylum Arthropoda; class Insecta; order Hemiptera; family Gerridae; genus Gerris; species Gerris buenoi. The sequence goes on from KZ652599.1 coordinate 63,640, forward strand.
CAGATCACGACATATCATGCCCTCAGTTTACGGCAAAAATATTTCAGGACTTCCTCCGAAACAACGGAATATGTCAGCAGACAATAGCGCCTTACCATCCTAGGTCAAATCCATCCTAGGGCGCAGAAAGAGCGGTTCAAACGGTTAAAAAATTGCTGAAAACAATGGAGACAGGGACTGTAGAAGAAAAATTAGAAGCAATCTTGGTACAACTTAGAAATGCACCCTCAGCAAGCACGGGAGAAACACCCTATAGTAGAATGTTCGGGAGAGAAGTAAGAACTACCTTAAGTCTAATGAGACCAGAACAGAAAGTAATAAATACGGAGAGGGAAAAAAAAGAGGGAAATCGGAAGTTTGAGATAGGAGATAGAGTCCAGGTTAGGGAGTACGGGAAAACAAAGAAATGGTCATATGGAATAGTTGTTGGAAAGATTGGAACGGTAATGTATAAGGTAAGGAAAGATAATAAGGAGTTGTGTAAGAAACATGTGGACCAGATAAGACCCACCATACTTGGGGGGGAGATCTGATATGTCAGTTATTTTATTTATTGATTTGTCATTTTGTCAAATGAATTAATTATTATAAAATGGTTTAAGAATTATTGTTTCATTAAATATATTATATCGATAAGACTTTTCAAGCATCATACGAGCAGAGGGGATCGGAGAGGTGACCATCAAGAAATCAGGACAACCCGACTACCATCTGAGGGACGTTCTACTAGTACCTCAACTAAAGGGTAACCTCATATCTGTAATCAAGTTAACTGAGAATGTTCAGAGTGTGAGATTTGATAATGAGTGTGGAATAGTTGAGAGTGCAAATGGTCAGAGTGTTTTGAGAGCTGAACGTATGAATGATTTTTACATTGTGTCTGAAAAGTGTGAATATGAGTGTGCGGCAATAGCATCTAAACATATCTGGCATAAACGACTATTACATGTTAATGAAGGGTATTTAGACCGCCTAATAAATTATAATATGGTAAGAAATTTAAAATTTGATAAAAAATCTAAAATGGGAGAATGCTTACCCTGTGTTAAGGCTAAATATGCAAGGAAAGTATTCAAGCCAGTGATTGTAGCTCAGTCTAAGAAAATTCTAGAGCTGATTCACGTTGACTTAGTGGGACCTATAGAGGAGGAATCTATGGGAGGGTCTAGGTACATACTAACAATAGTAGACGATTATTCTAGGAAGATTTTTACATATTTTATGAGAGAAAAATCAGAGACAGTGGATAAATTGGAAGAGTTTATTTTATGGGCAAACAACAACTACGAAAGTAAAGTTAAGAAAATTAGGTGTGATAACGGAACAGAATTCGTTAATAGAAGGGTGTGTAAACTACTTAAAGGATTAGGTATAGAGCAACAACAAACAACGGCCTATTCACCTAAATCTAATGGGGTAGCGGAAAGAGCCAATAGGTCAATAGTTGAGGGAGCAAGGACTTTACTGATCGACTCAGAATTACCTTTAAAATTCTGGGCCGAAGCAGTCGGTACAGCTGCTTATCTCAAAAATAGGACTCCGACTAAGAAAAACGATAAAACCACTCCAGAACAGAAATTCACAGGAGTAAAACCGAACGTGGCATTTCTTAGAGTTTTCGGGTGCGAGTGTTATTATTGGACGGATAAGTCTAAGCGTAGAAAGTTTGATCCTATTACTCGGGTAGGAATTTTTATAGGTTATTCCAAGTGTAGGAAAGCTTATAGACTGTTTGATCCTAAAACAAATAAGGTGATTGAATCGCGAGATGTTAAATTTTTTGAAGGTGAAAAAGGGAGTAAGCTGCTAAACACCGACATAAACACTAAAGTTAAGTACACAATATTTAGATTTGACGACGAAAATTATGAAGATTATACAGACAGTGAAGATGAGAGACCGGTGGGTAGTGAAGAGGAAACTATACCAACTGGAAAAATACCAATGACAGCTGTGAAACAAAATTTAAACTATAATGAGATAAACAGTAGATCTAAGAGACTGAAAGAAAATGACAAAACCAATAACAGTGCGAACGTGGTACGAACAGAGCTGAAAATTCCAGAAAATTTTAGGGAAGCATTAGAACAACCAGAATGGAAAGCTGCGATGGAAAGAGAACTCGAATCGATGGCGTCACACAAAGTTTGGGAACTAACAGAACTACCAGAAGGGCAAAGTGCAGTGAAAAGTAGATGGCTATTTACAATTAAGAACCAAAATTCAAATCCAACATATAAAGCTCGATTAGTGGCACAGGGCTTCACACAGAAGTACGGAGTTAATTACTTAGACACATACTCGCCAGTAATCAAGCCTACAAGTCTGAGAGCACTAGTGGCAATAGCTGCTCAAAAAGGTTGGGACATATGTCATTATGACGTTCAAACGGCATATCTATACGGAAAATTAAATGAAACTATATACATGAAACAACCTCCAGGGTTTGAAAAAGGTACAGAAAAAACAGTGTGTGATTTAAAACAAAGTATTTATGGACTGAAGCAGAGTGGGAGAGTTTGGAATAAAACACTTGATGCACATTTAACAGAAAAGGGATTTAAGAGCGTAGATACGGACAAATGTGTGTACATCTATAGGAAAGGTGATTCCGTTGTATACGCCGGACTTTACGTAGATGACCTTTTTGTAATATACAGTGACGTAAATATTCTGGAAGAAGCCATAGCTTGTATTAGAGAAAAGTTCATAATTAAGAAACAGGAAGACTGCAAAAATATTTTAGGACTGGAAATAATAAAAACTAATCGTGGAATATCAATGTCGCAAAAGGAATTTATAAACAAAATACTCAAAAGATTTGACCTAGAAAATTGTAATCCAGTAAGAACACCTTTGGAAAAAAGTCAAGATTTGGATATTTTTCAAAATTCACCAGCTGTAGATAAAACTAATTACCAAGAACTATTAGGGTCGGTGATGTATCTATCAACGATGACGCGTCCCGATTTAGCTTATCCAATTAGTGCCTTGTCAAGGTATTGTCAGGACCCTCG
>KZ652599.1:68911-83786 GCA_001010745.2 Gerris buenoi
AAAAAAAAAAAAAAAAAAAAAAAAAAAAAAAAAAAAAAAAAAAAAAAAAACTGTGGAGAGCTGCCATGCCCTGCTCTTTATGGTCGACTGCTTGATTTTCTTGATCCTTGATCCTAAATACAAAATTAGTAAGTAACCAAAAATCACATTGATAGTAGTTTGTCACTTGATAGGTTAGTTATTTAGATATTACTCCTAACCAAAGTGGTCACCTATCAAGAGACAAACCACCATTACTACCATTAACTAGATTTTCAGTCTTCTAACTACAGTATGCGTGTTAAAAGTTGTGACTTTTGACACACAGCTTGGCCAACCTAAATAAGGAAAAAATAAAGCCACTAGACCTATGGGAGGGGTGGGGCCAGTGACATTTTTGTTTGCCTAGTTGGCCCGACCTTCTAGAATTCAAAATCCGGACCTCTCATTGGCTCTCCACCCTAATTTTTCGGATTTTCCCGCGCTGTCAAAAGTCACAACTCATAATGGGCTTACTGTAGTTAAGTTTAAGGTCTTTATTAAGTAGTTATAACAGTGTTTCTGAGATGTATAGAAACAAAGTTTAAGATTGTNAAAGGGTAACCTCATATCTGTAATCAAGTTAACTGAGAATGTTCAGAGTGTGAGATTTGATAATGAGTGTGGAATAGTTGAGAGTGCAAATGGTCAGAGTGTTTTGAGAGCTGAACGTATTAATGATTTTTACATTGTGTCTGAAAAGTGTGATTATGAGTGTGCGGCAATAGCATCTAAAAATATATGGCATGAACGACTCTTGCATGTTAATGAAGGGTATTTAGACCGCCTAATAAATTATGATATGGTAAGAAATTTAAAATTTTGACAAAAAAAATCTAAAATGGGAGAATGCTTACCCTGTGTTAGGGCTAAATACGCAAGAAAAGTATTCAAGCCAGTAATGGTAGCTCAGTCTAAGAAAATTCTAGAGCTGATTCATGTTGATTTAGTGGGACCTATAGAGGAGGAATCGATGGGAGGGTCTAGATACATATTAACAATAGTGGACGATTATTCCAGAAAGATTTTTACATATTTCTTAAGAGAAAAATCAGAGACATTGGATAAATTGGAAGNCCGTGCCACGGGGTCTGCGGACCCCTTATCGCCGCCACTGTTGATAAGATGAAAAACAACAACAAATGTAAATAAAAAAATTGGAAAAACGATAATAATGGTAATGCCAAATCAAATTCTTTTGATATAAATTGAAATTCCCAATACAATAATTATAATTTTGTTGCTATACGGCATTATTCACAGGGATATGTTTAAAAAAACTGATAAAACAAATCTATAATCTTAATCTCATAAATCATACAAATCGACATTTTATTAAAAAACGGATAAAGCAGTCTCTCATTGTTTTATAGAGTTTCGTTGGAATATGTGAACAATAGCTCATGTTAAGAGAATTTAAAAGCATGTCTACGCTCTCAACATATTTCGAATTACTGCATATTAGTTTTTATAGAATATACAGGGTGTTCCAGTTCCAGCTCATAAGAGACCCAAGGTGTGATTCTACATCGCATTTACAACGAAATAATTAAATTATAAAAACAAAAATAATATCGACCTTCGTTTTCGAGATATATAGATATGTTCCCGAATTTTTAAATAAAATATTTAATCATTAAAAAACTATTAACAATAACGACAATTTTGTAAATTTTCAAGGGTATCTAAGAGGAGAAGGGGTCAGAGAATTTTTGATTTCCGACTTTTAAAACCTATTGCAGGGCTCATGATCTACGATGGGTATCATTTCCAACTTCGAAGCGCCATAACAATTCAAACCCATTACCGGGCTTACATTACCGAGTCATGGTCCATGATTATTGTCACTTCCAACTGCGAAGCAGGGCTCATGGGTGGAAAATGAGCGTCATTTCCAATTTTAAAACATTGGAAACGTCGGAACGATTCGAACCCGTTTCAGGGCTCACGATCTACGAGTCAGTTGCAATCATCTACGATGAGTGCCACTTCCAACTTCTAAACGTCGGAGCAATCCGAACCCATTACCGGGCTCATGTTCCATAATTAGTATCACTGCCAACTTCGAAACATATAGAAAACGCCGGAACTTTTCGAACCCATTACCGGGTTCATGATTCATGATTAGTGTCACTACCAACTTCAAAACATATAGGAACGTCGGAATATTCAATATTTCGAACCAATTACCGGGCTCATGATCTATTATAAGTTATAAGTGTTACTTCCAGCTTCCAAATGTTGGATACGTCAAAAAAAAATTAAACCCATTTCAAGGGTCATAAATTCACAACATTTCTTACATGATTTCCATCAGTAGATCTAAGCAATTAATGAAGACAAACAATAAAATATTAGGTATTGTGTTTTATTGTGACAGTATTACCATAAAATTTGACCATTGAATGAATATATTTCACTAATAATCTAAGTAGAAATTAATAATTTTATCATAAAAATAAATTAAACTGTTTCCGTAAAATTACAGTCTGTGTCAAACAAGTTTTAAGTGCGTTGATAGCGCAGAGTTAAAAAAATTGGGTGGGGGTGGGGAGCTAATGAAAGTTAAGGATTTCAAGATGCCGAATTCGCATTGGATCCCACCTACATTTCATAGACTATAGACTATAATAAATTAATTAAGGGGGTTGTTAATAGTTAATTATGCATCACCTTAGTTTATCTATACAATATTGATATTGATTTGGATTTTGTTTGTTCTTTAAACAAATAAATTCGCACTATCTATTTAATATAATTTGTTTATTACTTAAACAGGTATTGATAGATTTGGACGAAAATATTCACTTTTGTTGACTGGAGTTATATATCTCTTTTCTTGGCTGATTCTGGGTCTCTCAGATACCATTTATACTCTCTGTATTGGACGATTTGTCGGTGGGTTGGCAGTTGGATCTACCTTAAATTGTATACCTGTGTACATTACAGAAATTTCCGATGTAAGTAAACAATCAATATTTTCAGAAGATGCAATAATTCCAGAACTTATATTTTGATTATCAAATCTTTGAAATTAGTTACAATAGTTTACAAGGATTATTAAGTAAAAAAGAAGATCAAAACAGAACAATAACCAAATATCTCGAGCTCTCTACAAAGAATTTTAATTGTAGCTAATAAAGATAAGTTAACACGTGGTGAAGAAAAAAGGGGAAAAGAATACCCGACAAAAACATTTTAGAACCTAATTTTAATAATCCACATTTATTAACTAAAATAAACGAGAGACAGACACATTGATAGACAGACTGACACACACGGGACCAATCACTTTTCACTAAGAAGTAATAATTGTTTGGTTTTTAAAAAACACGTGTACGTAGAAAAAAACACAAAAAAGACCACTAAATACACGAAACAATAATTTTGTATTCGCACATTAAAATTTACATAATGCATAATCAATTTCGTAAGGTCATGCAGTATATAAATTTACCATTTATCTTACATAATATATAACACTAAAAATCTTTGTCCGCATTTATATGGAATTATCGACCGCATTTACGTTCTTTCTTACACCTTATCGTCCATCCTCCGTAGTAAATCAACTAAAAAGGTGTTTTCATCATTTCATCGTGTTTTGTTGATATTGAAGAGAACTAAATAGTCGAAGGAGGTTGAAACTTATATAGGATCAACAATGGAAAGATTATGACTTACCATCCAAATTTCATTTATGTTATGTTGGTTCACAAAAATTGAACGAGAGACAGACACATTGATAGACAGACTGACACACACGGGACCAATCACTTTTCGTTCTTCAAAACGGTCACAAAATTTCCGTTACCTTTGGTATAAGCTCGGAAGCAATATATAGATAAATAGGTACCCGAATATAAATTATACAGTGTATTTTTATTTATTTGTTTATTTTTTCCCCCCTATAAATTTCTCTACATGTAGGTCTCATTGTAATCGGTATAGGTCTCAATTAATCTGTGGACTAGTTATCAAAAGAAATCTGTATTGATAATGAGGTAATGCAGGGGTGCCCATCCCCCCAAGGCCTATGGCGCTATTCCCCCCCAGAAACAGTTACCCCCACCCCCCTCCGGGAAAAACAAAATGTACAACTAATAAACGAAAAAAATCTCCGCGCGCAAGTAACAACTATTACTTTAGAATGTATTTGTTAGGAAATGTTATGCTGATGCTTACAGCAGCACAATATCTTTAAGTCATATACGTCGTCTACAGATAATTGTTGGGGGAGGGGATTTATGGCGGGGGGTCCGGGTGTCCTCTCCCGGAAAATTTTGAAAAATATGACCTCTCGAAACAGCGTTTTTATGCATTTCTGAGGTGAAATTGAATATGAGGTGAATGAAAAAAATATGTATTAAAAAAGGCATTTTTTTTTTTTTACTCTCTTGGGTCAAGGGGGGGCATGTACCCCTCCCCCTTGGATACGCCACTGATTCTCATTCATGTTTTAATAAAATTTATAAAATTCACCAATAAGAGATTATGATTACCCGGCCCTTCAGATCAATTTCAGTTTTAGTGCAGTGCTCTGAAATTTAAAATAAATTTGTCTTCACTTACAAACACTTAATACTTTTACTTTTTTTTATAAATAAAAATAAATATAGTGATATAAAAGATACAAACACCATGGCCAGGCGGCGGGAGAAAAAGGCTAATACAACATAACAAAGCTTCTTCAAGTAAATTATACTCAACAAAAACATTATCTTAGGTAGTTCATTTTAACTGCACTAAAAACTATAATACAGTAATAGATAAATATCAATTTATCATTATGAACTTACCGTACATACATCAATTATGTAAATTAAAACTTTATACAATAAATTGTATTTATATATGTATATTTAAAAAATCCTACCCAAATTTTTTAAAATCCCCTTCAATTTTTTTTTTAATGGCGCACTTAGCGCCATGAATCCCCCCTTTGGGCACTCCTGAGGTAATGGTCCTACAAGAGGTTTCTAAGAGCTTTTTACAGGTAGGTTGATAAAGCAGCAAAGAAAATATGGGTTCACTGGCAGGAAGCCACGCAGTCAGGACAATAACAATGCAACCACAATAAATATACACAATGTAAACAAATATAAACAAATATAACCAACACGGTTACATGCTGGTTACGACAGTAAATGTAACGACTTGGTTCAAAGAAGTGACCAAAAATAAAATCGTTCATAGTTTCCATCTTATAATGGTATTTACAATTTATATTTGAAAAAATAGATAAAAACATAGCTAAGTAATTATACAGGGTGGTCCCCCCCCCCCTCTTAACTTTTGAACGGTTTGAGATAAATTAATGAAACTTTGGGGGATACCATGCAAAGGGAAGTTTGTTTTTATGCAATTACCCTCTAGGGCCAACAACCCACGTTGCCCCCAGGCCACCCAACTTCAAAATTTTCAAAGACTTTTGGACCACCCTGTATATTTTGTATAGCAGATCTCCTACTTTATATATAAAAGGAGCCGTTAAGCCTGTGGCAACGGGCTTGATCTTATATTTAGAAAAAAAAGTAAATTAAGTAAATTAATTTAGATATCTATTTAGATAAGTTATTATATCTATTTGAAGACCAACAAATCAAAACAAACATTTAATTTTATTGGAATAAATGCGTGGTTGGTTTAACTTAGCAATAATAAATCATTTCGAGGTGCGACATCGAGACTCTACTCGATTATATAAAATGTTGTATTATTATCCAAAATAATGTAAAAGTTTGTGTTTGTGAAAACTATATTATATTGGCTTTGTGGCCAACCAGGCCCTGGTTTACAAATGGGCAGACTGGGCATGCGCCTAACGTCGGTTTTGGAGGGGCGCTTAAGTCTTATAAAAAGGGGGAACATAGAACGAAAATGGAAATGTCAACTTTTTGGGAGATTCAAATCTATCCCCACCCCTCGGTCATTAAATAATAATAACAACATTTTAGTTGTACCAGAGTCAACATTAATCATCTATTATTCTAAAGGTTGGGGCAAAATTATATACTAAATATTCAAACATTAATGTATTACCAACAATGCCATCTTCAAATACTTTTTAATTTATCCCAATAACTTAATCGTCAACCATACTTTTATTTTGTTTTAGGTTGGCATGCGTCATACACTTACTTCCCTGTCAGAGTTCTTTATTTCTATTGGTTGCTTAGTGGCATACGCTGCCGGACCTTGTCTAACCTATGGCAATTTGGTTATGGTATCAGTTATACCAACCTTAGTATTTGGATTGGCAGCGTCTCGTATTCCTGAAAGCCCATATCACCTGGTTTCTAAAGGAAAGACTCAACAAGCTTTCGAAACATTAGTACTACTTCGAGGACCTAGCCAAGCTGTATCTGAAGAAATCGTTGCAATAGAGGTAATCATTTTATTTCCAAGTACAACAATCCATGCACAATCGCACCTGCTTGATTAGATCTTTGACTTTTTTTATATTAACTCCCGGAAATATCATTGGCCCAAAGAGATGCATATTTATGTATTTTTTTCTCATTTCAAGGACCTGTCCTTATGCAGTAGCGTTATAAATTGTCTATTGTACCTTGTATTGTATTTAGCGATATCAAGTCCACTTCTAATCAACAAAAAAATTTTTCAGCGTTCTGTTAGAGAATCAGAAGCTCAAAATGGAAATCGAATGGACTTGTTTCGTCAACGAGGTCCAAGGAAAGCTCTTCTCCTGAGTAGCCTTATGTTCTTCGTTTTACCATTCGCAGCAGTGGATGTGGTTGTCCCCTATTTAGGACCTATCTTCGAGAGTACCACTCTTCCATTTTCTCCCAAGACAGCTACTATAATCTTCGGATTGATTCAAGTTTTATTCGGTGCAATCGAGCCGCTTGTTGTGCATAGATTCGGCTTAAAATGGACCATGATTTCATGCTCTTTCTTCTGTTCCTTCTTCTTGGTAAGATTATTAATTTTAACTAGGGGGCTTTGCCCCATACTCACTTCGCTCGTGAACCCCTGAAAAGCTAGTCGTATGATAGTCGTAAGAAAAATTTGTAAAGAAAAAGAAGTCGTAAGAAAAATTCATATCTATAGAAACGCTACTGGAAAAAGATCACAGATCTTTGGTCTCCCCTTCAAAGTGGGAGACAATGTTGCCAACATTTTGTATTGTGGACATTGTCCACAATTTAGTTGTTGAAAACGAATTGTTAATGCCAATTTCAGAGATAGCGGAATGGTTTTCTATACCTCTAACTTCTTTTTTCTGTCTAAAAGGTTAAGCAATACTTTGAAGTCACTTGGGGTCAAACGGGTAAAGTTTTGGAAACCCATATGCTGTCTACTAATTTCATTATTGACAGTAAAATGCAACTGAAACTAGGCCCTTCTGCATTATTAATTGCACGCCTCCACAAAAACCTCCTCTTTCGCCTCTCTTGATTCTCCATGATTAGAACTGCGCAGGCAGCGATCCGAAAAATGTGAGCCATATTTAGCAACTATGACACACATTGACGAGAAACAAGGCATTCATGTGTGCATACACGTGGCAAAGTTTCAAGACTATCTATAAACATTGTCTGTATATCTGGATATCTTGATAGAACCCCGAAGAAGCGAGGCGTGTAACATGGAATCGAGTAACCCGACCGATTCCTTCAGAACTGAAATAATTATTATCCAAAAATCCAAAATTCATAGTATAAATTGTCTTACGATATGTTATAAATAACTTGATTATAATTTTGCAGCTGTCGTTTGGAGTGTATAAATATTTTGATGAGAGGCATTACAATTTATCTTCATTGACATCTATACCAGTAGTATGTCTAATTCTGTTCCAAGTATTTTTTGTTTTAGGTAAGAATTTATTTATTATTTAATTATTGTACTTATAATTATATATTACATATTATTATATATCACCAATTATTTATTATAATTCTATATTACGAATAACTGCCTTTATTTGCGATAATTGCACTTTTTAAATGCATATTTTGGAGTTTTTAAGTGCAAATTGATCTAAACTCTAAGTATATAATACAAAAGCAACATATCTGTAAAGTTTTGTGTTGGTACTTTCGAAGACCAGGAGCATTAAAGACAGACAGACAAGCATAGGCATGTATAGGGCTCCTTGTTACAAGCAGACAGACAAGCACAGGCATTAGGCATGTATAGGGCTCCTCGTTACAAACAGACAGACAAGAACAGGAATGTATAGGGCTCCTCGTTACAAACAGACAGACAAGCACAGGAATGTATAGGGCTCCTCGTTAAAAACAGACAGACAAGCACAGAAATGTATAAGGCCCCCGACCACAAAGACATTTAAAACATAAAGTATACAAGTTTTTCTAAATACTCTCTACATCTTCTATAGAGGATGTGTGTAAAAGGTCTTTACAAAAGCATACCGCATATTCATTAGACCGAAATTGGCGATTTAAGTTAACTCACCTTCGTACAAAATTGCTAAGTTTGGGTGCTAAATGGCCCTGAAATTACAATTTTGAAATATTTTTGTTTGTATTAAATTTAAAACGGTCTATACGATAGAAAATTAGTCTGATCGAATTGAAATTTTGCACGAATGTACCTCTCTGTACGACAAACAAATCTTTAATTTTCATATTGGCCACCATTTTGAAGTTATCGATTTTTCAATTTTGAAACTTTGACAGATAATACCGAAAGTATAAATAAGTTTTTGACATATAGCATAGCTTTGAAGCCGGTAAAAAAATAAGGAACATATAAAAAAATTCGATGCAACTCCAATTATTTGTTTAAAAGTTATAAACCAGCTATCATAGAATCCTTAAACGGAAAGATTTCCAACTCCCCTCTTTATCTGCCTGTGTTAGACTACTAGCGCTGCTCGAGAATTTGGCGGTTAATATTGTAAATAAATCTTTTACACCATTCAAAAGATTTGAAGCTTCTTAATTCAAAGAAATAAATTAATTTGTCAGTTTTCTAGATTCGAATCCGGAAACTTTTGCATTAAGAGCAATCGCGCATCTCATACGGCCACCGAGGCTGGTTTTTATTGTTTTGTTTATTTACAAAATAGTACAAATGTCTGACAACCAGTATTTGTTTATATTTTAGAATTCGAGGAATGTCAAAAGATCATAAGTAGTTTACAATTTTAACCGCCAAATACTCGAGCAGCGCTAGTAGTCTTGCAACTCTAGAATACTAGAGTTGGATACCCTTGTTATAAACCAACATAATTATTATTTTAGTATGATACTTTTGTTCTGTCAAAATACCGCCAAAATGCAAATAATTAAATAGGTAAATGAAATAAAATAAATAAAAATAATGTGTAATTTTTTTTGAAAAATGATAATAAAAATAGATTTCCAATTAGTAAGGCACATAGCTTCCTCGCATCCAATCATGTACTTTATTGTTACATTAACATTAAAATTATTGTTGTATTACTTTATTGTTATATTGTTTATTTTTGTAAAAAAAAAACTATTAATGGTTTTAGCGATCTTTAACACTTTATGGTGGAGTCGCTAAAAAATTGTATTTAAAGAAAAATGTTTGTCTCATTGAAAAGATGAGTTAGATTTTTTTTTCCCGACCTAAAATTCCAATTTTAAATTTGAAGTTCACGTTTACACGAGCGTTCACACTTAGACATATAACGTTGCCCAACGAACTCGTCCCGGGTATTGGTAAAATGAACATGTTTGCCAAATTTCATCAAAACCGGTCGACATTTACTTAAGTTATCGTTACACGTTTCGAGGATTCGCGGACACACAGACAGACAGAGACAGACGGGCACCAGAGCAATAATGTTCCAAATATTGTAAGATAACATGCTTCATTGAATCGTGTTGAGTGCCTACAAACTTATCGATCGAAAGAAATGTATAAAAACTCTTTCAAGAGAAAAAAAATTAAGATTATATATTTGTACAGTTTAAACATAATAAATGATACAACTAGTAACAAAAAATAACTACTACTTTGTTACTTTATTACTACTAGAGAGTTGTATAAACATTTTTTTTTTTAAGCCCATCTATATGTATTTGGACATGGCGTGCATGGTAGTTGAAACCACGACGGTGGTTGCACTTCCCACTTTGAAGCGTCACAGCATGGTTTAGTTTCAGTCCTCAAGGTTGTGGTTGTTGACTCTTTGTTTGGCATTGTGGTTGATGAGGTTGACTCCTTGTTTGGCATTGTGGTTGATGAGGTTTCTAATGTAGTGGAGACTGAATTGGAATTAAATAATTCATTAAGATCATTTGCACATTTTTCACCTTCCTGTAAAAGAAATCAAATAAAGTTAATTATATTATTATAGTAAGTATTAGTATTATTATAGCTGAGTTTTTTTGTCTTCACAACTTTTAAAGGCACTTCTTTAGACTGTTACTCCCCTTAGAAAAAACCAGAAGGGAGAAACAATCTAAAGAAGGTGTAAAGAACAAATTTTAAGAATACGAATACGATTTCTTTTCTTATTTTATTAGACTTCAACTATAAAAACTATTTGACATAATAAAAAATAAAAGTATTGTTGAAGAAGAATTAGACACTTCTTTGTTCGGGAACTCGTTGGAGGGAAGTCATGAAGATAGAAACTGAGAGACAGTTAGCGGACCTACTGACGAAGCCGTTGTTGTCACCCAGACTGCGGAAATATCTGCATTGACATCGGAGTCATTCCGAGGACTACGGAATGAGGGAGGGTGTTGAAGTCATCCTGAGTTCTGTCAATGTCATGTCAGATTTGTTTTGTATTTCTTAAAAACTGTTAAAAGTAAAAATATAATTATTCTGTTTTTAGCTCTTGCTAAAGAATACGTAGTGTTATTTTAAAGCCATTAATCGCTACAATAGGTTATGGTCCCAGAAAATTAGATCATGGATATTTCAAGTTCTTCTAGACCTATTCGCATCGGATTGCTGGAAGGTAAATCTAACGGGAATACTTGGAAATATAAAGCCAACGTAGTCTTAAGAGGTGTTGCTGGAGCACTTGAGGTAATTGATGGCAAACGTCAGAAACCTACAGCACAGATCCAGGTCAGTCATCTTCAAAAGAGGATAGAACGAGGTATGAAACTGACTTAAATAATTTTATGAGAATTGACACTTATGCCTTACTTGTCCTAACAACCAATATGACGGAAGAAACTCTCGAAAAAGTCATGAGATTTTCAACTTCACACGAAGTATGGACAGAATTACACAGATTATTTGACGGCTCATCTGAGGATAGAGTGTATGATTTATGTCTCCAATTTTTCAGTTTTATAAAGAAATCTGATGATGATATAATAACTCACCTTTCGAAACTTAAAAATCACTGGAACTTATTAAATGGTGAAATGAAGCGAGATAAAAATACTGCTTGTGATTTGCCTGATTTATTACTAATCTGTAAAATTCTTGATACCTTACCTGAGGAATACTTCTCTTTTAAATCTAGTTGGCTGTTAGTATTGGAGAGGACAGTTGAAAACTTAACAATCCAGCTGTGCGCACACGAGAGGGATCTGAAAGGACAATACGGAAAGGAGTCTCAAGAAGCGTTAGCAGCAGACAAGTTAAAGAAGTATGAAATGAAAGGAAAGATACCCTTCAATAAAGGCAAACAATATCAGTGGAAAAATGAAGGTAACCCTCTACATCTAAATTTAATAATAATGATAATAGCAATGGCAATAGTTCAAATCAGACCAAAAGAATAAGTCTTTTAGTTGAGACATCTGCTGTTATGACAGGAAAAAGTGATGATTCGTGGTACGTTGATAATGGCGCCACAAATCATGCTAAAAAGACATCTTAACAAAGTTTGAAAAATTTGAAAAGAACTCTCATTCAGTTATAAATGTTAGGTGCTATTGGAAAAGGTACTATTAAAGTAAAAATATCAAGCGAAGGTCAATGGATTGATGCTGACTTAAGCGATGTAAGGTACGTTCCCAACATAAGATTTTTTTTTTTTTTCAGTTCTAGCGACACAAGATAAACATCCAAACAGTTTGTTTACTTCTAAAACTGAATGTTGCTCAATTACTATAAATGAAAATCTCAAACTTACTGGAGTCAGACAACGTGGAGGTGATCCTTATCGTGGCTATATTGACTTGCTCTTAAGAGTGTAAAGTTCGATAAACAGAATCAAAACCAAGTGAATACTGCATCGAATGTCGACAATAAATTAAAACTTCATCACGAAAGATTTGGCCTCCAAAACAAACGCCATGTAAGGGATGTGATCTTAAGAGAATTAGGAATCAATGTTGTTGTTGATAATGAACAGTGTAAAGGATGCATGTATGGAAAAGCTCACAAATTGCCGTTTAGAAACAGTCAGCGGGCAACTAAACCAGGAATGCTTATAAGTGCAGATGTTTGTGGACCGTTTTATGATTCTGTATCTGGATTTAAATACTTTGTTTTATTTAAGGACGATTTTAGCAAATTCCGTTATGTTTATTTTCTAGGTCACAAGTCTGAAGTTGTTGACAAATTGAAGAAATTTTTAGCAGAAGTCAAAAATTTAGGTCATTCTGTCATAGAATTTCCGAGTGAAAATGGAAAGGAATTTGATAACAAGGAATTCAAAAGTGTCCTTCCCAATTATGGGATAAGACAGCGTCTAACAATGCCATATTAGTCCAGTTAATTTAGTCAAAAATGTGGCTTCTGTTCCAAAAAGATGGGAGCCAAATTTTTTTACTTATATCGCTTCATTTTGACGTTCTGAACAACATATCCAAAATCGGCAACGAGATCGTTGTCGCGTTGAAAGATATTCAAGGGCAAAGGTCAACAAATTCGGTTATTTGTGAATAGCTCGTTTCCAATGGCTCGGACACCAATCTAGGTGGGTATAAAAATTAAAGATCACAAATTTTCCCACAAAAAAAGTTCTATTCAATTATTGCGTACCATGGACGGTTTACGGATTATAGGGCGAAGAATATCTATGAATATTTAATATTCATCGCCGTACGTATTTTTACAAATATCTCGCTTCCTATGGCTCGGAGACAAAATAAGGATCAAATCAAAATTAAAGATTATTAAATTCCCCACAGAAAAGGTCTGATTTATTTTTTACGTACAACGAGCGGTTTAGAAAAAATCTAGCTTATTGTAACTTGCATAGTGTTTGTTTTTTCGTATTTTTGTGAATATCTCGTTTCCTCTGGCTCGGAGACAAATCAAAGATCAGATCAAAAATGAAGAATATAAAATTTAACTCAAGAAACGTTATGTTCATTTTTTACGTACAACGAACCGTTTATGGACCTGCCTGGAGGAAAAGCCAAACTTGTTGGTTGTTGATACGCATTTTGCATAAACTTCGGACCACTTTATTACATAAACGGTTCGTATCAATTTGTTATGTCCACATCCCATCTCAAAAACGTAAAAAGATGGATAAAAAAAAGCTATCAAAGGTAGACTGATAGGCTACGATAATTGTGAAAGGTATAGAATTTGGAGTGAAGAAGAAAAGAAGATAATTCGATCAAGGGATGTCGTATTTAAAGAAGAAGTTCTGTCACAAAAATACTATCCTACGGATATACCTACTTCAGTTGAAACCGGAAATAAAAGTCAACCTGGATCAGAGATCAGATGATGAAGCAGAAACCTGTGAATCAAGTTGTAAGGATACAAGTTCTGAAGCAGAAAATGAACAAGAATCAACCAACAATAACCGAGTTCTCAGAGATAGATCTAAACTTAAAATACCGAAGAAATTTGAAGATTTTGTAATGTATGCTTTTGCCGAAGTCGTTAAAATATCTTAACCCGCAACTTACAATCAAGCTATTAAAAGTTGAATGTCTGAAAAATAGGTTGAAGCAATGTCAAAAGAAATAAACTCGCTAAAAGAAAATGAAACATGGGTATTAGCAAAGTTACCTTCAGGGAAAAAAGCCATTCCTTGCAAATGGGTATACAAAGTAAAAATGAATCCTGACGGCACAATTGACAAGTATAAAGCTCGTTTTGTGGCAAAAGGATTTATCAAGAAACAAGGGAGGGACTTCAATAAAACTAAGTATTGCTGCAAATGAAAACATGTCTCTGATACAGCTAGATGTTGCAACTGCATTTTTATATGGTAATCTAGAAGAGACCATATACATGCAACAACCACAAGGATTTAATGATGGTACTGATAGAGCGTGTAAGCTTACTAGAAGTCTCTACGGACTGAAACAAGCGCCCAGATGTTGGCACAAAAGATTCACTGATTATCTTCAGAAGATAGGATTTACAAAGAGTGACGCTGACCCGTGCCTCTTTGTAAGAGGTAGAGGGGATAAGAAGCTAATCTTTGCACTTTACGTCGATGACGGTTTGGTCGCCTATCATGATCAGGAAGATCTTGACAAATTTCTCCAAGAACTTCAAAAAGAATTCAAAATTACCTACAAAGAAGCTACATACTATCTCGGCCTAGAAATTGTAAAATGTAAAAATGGTATAGGAATTAACCAGAAAGCTTACATAGGAAAAATGTTAAATCGTTTCGGTATGTCTGATTGTAGACCGGTCAAGACACCTATAATCAAAGATGAACAAACGCAAGAAGATCAGACTCTAACAAAAGACTTCCCTTACAGAGAAGCTGTTGGAGCATTGATGTACTTAATGTGTGGCTCACGTCCTGATATAGCCTATGCAGTAGGATGTGTGTCAAGACATCTTGAGAAACCAAGAGACATTGATGTCATCAAGGTCAAACGCATCTTGAGGTATCTCAAGGGAACTCAAGATTACCAGCTGTTCTACAAACTAGGACACAAGAAAGGTATAATCGAGTCCTATAGTGATGCGGATCATGGCGGTGACTTGTCTTCTGGAA
>KZ652599.1:110708-121961 GCA_001010745.2 Gerris buenoi
TTTCTTTTTTCAAGGCCTTTCCAAATATGTATCACAGTATAGGGGTTCTAATTTGAAATTTTAAAGTTGAATCCAATATGGCGGCAACCAAAATGGCGGGAAAATGGGTACCTATCAAAAAAAGGTAGTTTATTATGCATGATGAAGATAGCAACAAACCACAGTTTGATATCTCAAATATTAACGGAGATATTAAGCCGTTTCCGAACTTTTGGATCACCCTGTATACTTTAATAAATATCAAGATTGTTATTTAAACTTCGTTCTACTTCAAACCCATTTTTTTTTTTAAAAAAAAGGTTTTTTAAAACGAGAGGTGAAGCGGGTGTTGCCTGCGTCAAAGCCTTGAAGAGTACACAATATATACTATAGTATAATGGCTGCAGGAACAAACCTTAATTTAAAAATATTGGAAGACATTTTTTAGCTCTAGGGTTCAGGCGAAATTTTCGTCACTTAAAAAACGACATAAAAATGTGACGCTTTTAATAAATATCATGCCAGGAAGTAGGATGTTGCAGGAGGTCATTTTCATTTATACAATATTTTTTTGACAATAGGCGGGATGAAGTTTCATTAAACGTCATGCAAAATGTGGCTCTCTTAAATTTCGTGCCAGGAAGTTAGAATGTCGTAGGAGCTAGAGGAGGTTTTATTGTATTTGTAATCATTGTAATACAGTAAATTATATCAGAGCTCCTAGTGGACCATTACCATTTAATCAAAATGGACTAATTTGGTTTCATAATTTCACACCTTAAGATCCATATACTACATCAATTAAATAAATGTACTCTGGTTTTCTCCACAGAATTAAAATGTTGATTTATGGATTCAATGGCCAAAAATATATTCATTATTAAATAAATATTTTTCAATGAATTGGAGAAAAAAATTGTATTTTGAAAAGAAAATTTTCAATATCCAACTTATTTTGAATTTTAATCACACACTAGGACATAATATAACTCATACATAGAATTTATATAGGTAATTTTTATAGGTGGTTACTCAGAAAAATGCAAGATAAACAAAAAAAAAAGTGTATTAAACCTGATAATAAAAGTGCGATTAAATGTAATTTAATCGAAATCATTTGTGTTGAAGTTTTTGCATTACTTAGTAATTCAAATACACCAGGTTAATACACTTCATTAACCTCAAATTCACAGCTAGAGTTCTTACTAAATAAAAACAATCGATAATTTTTTACATTTGTTTGTTTGTAGCTATCGACAGATTTGGAAGAAAGTTTTGTGTATTATTAGCAGATGGAATATACATAGTATCATGGATTATCCTGTCAACGGGTCATGCAAGTCCTATAGCCCTTTGTGTCGGTAGATTTATAGGTGGATTAGCAAATGGTTATACCATGAACACTGTACCCAACTATGTCACTGAAATATCAGACGTGAGTTACTTAATATACTAATTACTCCATTTTAGGCCCTCCGTACATGTAGCAACTTAAAACAAATTCGACTGGAAACTCCAGTCATTTTTGAGTTGACAAAAAGCAAACCCAGTTTGTAATAAGTTGCTCCGTGTGCGGAGGGCCTTACGTTATCTATATTTGGTGGTTTTGTCCGATACATTGAAAAACTTACTCTCTCTACAATTGTTGCTGTCCACAATCACTACATTACGGTAAAAGCGGCTTCTACTGCAAGCGATTGTCAACAGTGCCGGAAAGATTGAGCTGTGGACCCAAGACCCAAAGACCCAGCTGGCTCTTTTACTGTCTCATCGATTACAATGAGCTTGCGGTTGAAAGCAGGTATAAAATCGCTGGAATCGTAATCAGGATTTTATTCTTGACTTCCCAATAACAATCATATTTGGTACACAGTACACAGTACACATGTTCCACTATATATACTGTATGTGCCCCTCTAACACCTCTTATTTATTTACAGGTTAAAATGCGTCAAACGTTGGCATCCCTACCGGGTCCTTGTGTATCATTAGGTTTGTTAGTTCAGTATGCAGCAGGACCATGGCTTTCATACCAATTAATAATATTAGTATCAGCCTTACCTGCCTTATTAGTCTTTCTTCTTTGGTTTCGTCTGAAAGAAAGCCCTTATCATTTGGTAGCTCGTGGGAAGACAAAAGAAGCAACTGACGTTTTGATATGGTTGAGAGGATCAAGCCCAGGATTACAAGAAGAGCTTCAAGAAATTGAGGTGAATAAATAACTTGTTCAATTATAACGATACTATATTCTTAAATACTTAGATACTATTAAATCTATGATTATGGCTCATTGATTCAGAGTAAATCAAATTCTGAAAGTCCTACGATAAAATTTGAAGGGCTCCGATAGCTCGAGTAGGACACAGTTGGGTTTCAATCATGAAGTTAACTAGCATCAGCAGTGGTCATGGTCAGTACTTGGATATGTGACCGTAGTTGGACCTCTGACAACACAGCTCTGAGCTCTGGGTTCTGGGCCATCCCTCAATGTCCGCACCAAGTATTGTTTTAGTTGATCGAAAGATTTAGCGCCACCAGGTTACGCTTGGAAAACTATGGTTGTCACTCTCTGGTGGTTTGATAAAATCAATCAAAACAGATTTGTTTCGACATAATTTACCTCCCAATACCTCGCATATATATGAAGGGATTGGTTGTCTGGTATCAATCCAGCAATGGATTGATCAAGGCTAGATTTGTACAAAGAACCCTCTTCATGGTCTATGTCTTCGGGCGTTAAACCCCCCTCCGGATTTATTATTATTATTTTTTTTAAAGCTTACATAATGGTAAAGATATACTACAAGTAACCTGCTTAAGATGATACCTTTTTCTACATTCTTGAAGATTCCAAAAGCAACATGAATATTAAAGTATACGTATGCCTTATGCCTTCAAAACCCTCACTAATCCATTACTACTTTCTCGTTTAAGCGTTTGCCAATAAATTTCACATTTGACATCTATATCATAATTTCATCTTGATTTTTCTGGGATTTTACACTGCTGTAAAAGCTGTTAAAAAATACCTGCATATTAGTAATACCTTCAGGTGATTGTAGTGATGGTTTATATCCAACTAACAAAACGGATTTAAAGTATGAGTTAAAATAATTTGAGTGAAACACCGAGAATTTGGCCCCATACCGGAGGTGAGGATCAAATCTGTAACCTCCAGTTTCTAGAGAACAGATGATGCCTACCTAAGCCCTAAATTCAATTTACCATTACATCTGTTGTTTGTTCAAAATTCATGAAATTAAAACGAATAAATTTTTATGTTATCTATAGAATTTAGTAGAGGATCTCAAATCAAACAAAGGCAACAAAGCCGATCTGTTTCGAAGGAAAGGTCCAAGAAATGCTCTTATTCTAAGCAGCCTTATATTCTTCATCCAGCCGTTTTCAGGAGTAGACGTCATCGGATCATATCTCGATCAAATCCTCTCAGAAACGACCTTATCAATCCCTCATAAATACGCAACTGTCATCATCGGATCTATAAATACATTTTTTGCTCTATGTGAACCATTCGTCGTCCATAGAGTTGGCTCTAAATGGACTATGATCGTGTGCTCATTCTGCTGTTCTTCGTCTTTGGTAATGTAAAAGTTTTTTAAATTATTATTTTATTTATTTACTTAAGGAATAATACATTTATATATTAGTTAATATTATGGGTAGGACTTTAACGTACATAACATTTTAAAAATAACTTCTCAACCTCACTTTTTCTGACAAGGTTTAGCGCGGTAAAATATTTTCATTTTTTAAACCTTTGTCTTAACTCCCACATTAAATCATTCTTTGCGTGTATCGCAATGAAAATACTACAATTAAACCTTGAGGCACAATGAGTCGCAGGGTAGGGCAGCAAAAGAAGAGATGGTACTCGGGAAAAACTGGAAACTTAGCTTGTTTAAAATTGGAAGTGCCGAGCATTGCAGAAAAGTCGGATGAGTTGATAGTTAAAAGGGGATGGTTGTAGCGAGTGAACAAGACTGTTTCCTCCCCCAGCCAGACTTCATTTAAAATATTATTAAATATAACGCTTCACTACACAAAACGTTCATATTTATGCACAGTGGTCTATTTTATTAAAAACTGACCTTACTTGATACAAAAAACAAACACTCCTCAGATTTCTATCACTTCTTGGTCGACCTTTAGTAATAATTAGAATCAATACTAGTTGAAAACCATTTTTTATTCAATAATTTATTCACTTCTCATTTATAAGTATGTATTTTTAATTACCATAACCTTAGCACTTAATAATTGGATTATTTTCTTGAACATTTTAAATAATTGATGTGGTTGAAGTAATGCATTTTTTTTTTACTTGTGTATTCTTTGTAGCTTGTATTCGGTGTCTACAAATATTTTGATGAAAGACATTATAATATGTCATCAGTAACGTCACTTCCGATAGCATGTGTCATCTCATTTGAATTGTTCTTCGGATTGGGCAAGTGCAATTTTTTTTGTCAATTTACTTATATATGAATTTAAGGTAATATAGTTGAGACAATGTGAAGCATCAAAATTAATTAAATATCGGATATCAATGTACATGTACAGTTTAAGCTCCTTTATTAGTTAGTATCTTTGCTAGGATCATAGGGTTTTCAATATTTTATCTCCAGTAGGGAGAATATACAAATTTTCGTCCATTGCACAGTTTTTAATTTTTTTTTTTAATATATACCAATAATTATTAGCAATTTTAATAGCAGAGATATAAGAGATTCAATATTAAAGACAAATAAGAACTGGAATAAAAATCAAATAGAAGGTTATTTAGATGCAGGTTATAAACAATTTCATTATTCCAACCTGATTTCAAAAACTTCATTACATTAGCCATTCATTCTCTACTATTTATAAAATAATTAAATTGACAATACTTACTTTTTCGCCCTAGTTTACTTTTTCTCCCTACTTTTTGAGTTCATGGAAGAAAAGACTTATTTTAGTCCCTTAAAACTAATCCAAAATCATAACTTTTTCTCCCTACTAGAGATAAAGTCGGCTTTCGCGCCTCTTCCATCACTGTGAACTAAGTCAACTTTGATTTATTGACACGACAAGCAAAGAAAAAGATAGTCGACATTTATTTGGCGTCACCAGATGATGCTACGCCCGGGGACAGATATGTAAATAATGTGTTACAATATTGTTACAAAATTTTCATATTTTAACTGCATATTAAATAATTATGGGGCCGACATGAGGGTGTTACATGTAATTTTAAAGCTCTTTTGAGGGAGATATTGATATCATGTAAGTTTACCCCGAAAAATTTTGCCTAGTAGGAACGTTGAAAACAAATATGGCATATACTATAAGAGCAAAATGCCAATTTTTCTATACGCGAGTTCTTTATGCACCGCATCACAGGTCCTCGAGGAGAAATGAACGATACATTTCTGGCTCTATAATCTACTTAAGATTGAAAAGGAATAATGCAGTGAAATATTTGTTTTTATTTTCAAGAGCGAAATTGCATTTAAACTGGTTACTCTGGATTAGTATTCAATTATTTATTTTGATTTGCGAGAGTGTTAGTTTTGTTGTAATCCTCAAAGGCGTTAATTTAATATTTTTATGATTACAGGCTACAGTACTCTTCCTTGGTCTATCTCTGCAGAACTTTTTTCCCCGGTTCACAAAGGTTTCGCTGGGAATTTAGTCACAACGATGAACTGCATCATGGCCTTCGTGGCGATCTCACTTTACGGTTATATGAAACCGATAACCGGAGCGTCAATTTATTTCATTGGGACAACTATATTCTTCATCTTAGGCGATATATTAGTGGCTTGCTTTCTTCCAAATACGGCAGGACTTAGTCTTGAAAAGATTCAAGAAATTTTAGAGAATGAAGCATTTTTATTTTAAAAAGATATTAGTGTAAAATAAATTACTTTAAGCTCTATTGTATATGTGTAAATAAAATAGTTTACTTTAAACGTAGTACATTTTGTAACAATATTATTTAATATTGAACAATATTATTATTAAAAATACGATTATTGCTTCCAAGCTCACCGAAGGTAACGGAAGCTATAGGTGATCTCTGAAGAGCAAAAATTTTTTATGTCCCCGATTTCGAAAATTCCAAGAACAGAAATCCGTTTTAGAAATCAGAGAACATTTCTGGTTCCGTGTCTGTCTGTTGGTCTGTCGCTCAGTTTCTGCGAACTAACATATCTTAAAAACTACACGTCCAATTTTAATGAGATTGAGATTGTAGTTCATAATTAATGTTAATTATAATTTAAGTAAAGTATAATCAACTATACGAATAACTCCTCACCGGTGAGGAATCGAATCCGACCTCTCAACGTCCGCCTTTATTGCTTATTTTCTCAGGAACAAGGTTTTCTTAATTCAGATTTTTTAATCAAAATCGTCCGAATCTTACTCGAGATTTTACGTATCATGTTGTTTTTTGGTTGTAGTGCCCCAAATTTAGAGCTAAAATTCATTTATCGATTTCTCTTTGTCGTATGATTTTTTGGAGCAATTATGCTTAATTTTATCGTAATACGGCGAGTACCTAGCATCTGTAGTCTATACTGACACCAACGACAGACTACAGTCGGCAGAAAGCAAAAAGAGACTTTTGAGGACTCCTAAAAATTTGTAAATCTATCTAAAATTCATAATCGAATTTGGGTACTATCACAGTACTTTCTCTACATACTAAGTACGTGTGAAGGTAAAAAAGGAAAGCAAATGCCTATAATCCAGCATGTATTTTTTCCATTTCTCTATCTTGATAGCCTACTGCGCAAATTCAGGAATCACTCAGTAAGTTTTACATTATTAGAAAATGAAGACAAAGAAAGGTTAAGAAATCAAAGTTCGACTAAGTAACATTAGGGATTAAAGTTTTATTATACATTCGTTTTACCCCAAACAATCTTGATAACGGTAAAGATAAGGTTTGTTCCAATCTCACTTAAAACTGGTTTGGAACTGTACGCCAGAGTCTCGACAAACGTCTTGCCACGTGCGTATCGGCTCTCTCGTTTTCATTCAGTTAACATTAGGTAAACTCAGTTGTTTATTTTGATTTTTGTCCAGAGTGTTCCTTTTAATTTTTTCTACATTTTTATCAAGTTATTTTTTTTTATTTTTGGAGAGTGTTAGTATTTAATTTAATTAGTTTTAGTGTACAGATATTTATTAGTTTAGGCTGGCCGGTCGAGGTGCACCGGGTCGGCCGAGGCTTATCAGACAACGACCTTCAAAAGGCAAACAAAGTGGCTATTATAAATCCATTTTTAACATGAAACGGTCGAGATCGGCAGCTCAGTCAACAGGCTCAGATTCATCAATGGAGGGGACGTCCAAACGGACTCCCCCGACTCAGGCCTCCTCCTCCCGTACAAACTCGCCTACCCGACCAGCTCCGTCTAGCCCGATGCCTGCCGCGTACTCTGAGGTGGGGCTCACCCAGCAAACTACAGAGCATGTGAAGTTCACAAAAAACTTCAACGTACCCTCAGGGGCAAACACCCAAACAAAACTAACATTGTTAGAGAAACGTATCTGACTTCTCAGCAGGCAGGACCTTCTACTCAGAATATCGTTCCCATGACATCGACACCTCATTTTCCACCTTTAACAACTCCAATCAACTCAACCAACGAGAATCCAACAACGTCAGCTAATATCAGTTATGCAGCCGCAGCCTCTACAACTGTAGGTTTATCTACCCCCCTACCCCATAGGCGTCTTCCAGCGACATTCATTCCTCCCTCCACAAACACTATAGGTTTCACAGTCACACTTTAAGAAACCTTTAATTCCTTCTTAACCCAACTTAAGACAGTTATCGAACCCCTACTCACGATCCTCCGCTCTCTATCATCCTTAGCATCTATTATTCCTGTTGTCTCCCAAAAATGACCTCTCCTACTCAAAGTTCTCTTACCATCCTCCTTTGGAACGCTAATAGTGTAACCCAACATAAACAAGAACTTGATTTGCTACTTCATGATAAAAGGATCGACATTGCCCTAATAAATGAAACACACTTCACAACACGCTCACACTTTCACATACGAGACTACACAACGTACAGAACTGACCATCCAAATAACACTGCACAAGGGGGTAGTGCGATCCTAATTAGAAATTCCCTTTCCCGCTTTCTACATCCTTCAAATCCTACCGAATCAATCCAGTCCACTTCTATTACTTTAAATTCCTTCCCACAAGATTTCACAATTTCCTCTGTTTATTGTCCTCCCAGTAAACCTGTAACCCATCAAGATCTCGCATCCTTATTCCAGTCCTTTGGCCCTAGGTTTATAGCCGGTGGGGACTATAACCCTAAACACCCACAGTGGGGGTGTAGAACTAGTAATCCTCGTGGCATCAAGTCCCTCCTTCTAGTTATTCTATCCTCTAGTACCAAGATCATTCACCTCCTGATTTTACCTACTGGCCTACTGCTCCAAACAAACTACCCGATATTCTAGATTATTTTGTAACCTCCCCAATCACCCATCTCCACCCTACTCTTATTAACCTTCACGACCTTTCCTCAGACCACAGTGCTCTCCTTCTTGTCCTTGACCTTCGTCCTCTACCCTTTCCTAGAAAACCAACCCTAATTAACGGACATGTTGACTGGACTATTTTTAAAGACCTACTAGATAATAGACTTGACCTTAAAATAACAAGAATAATAATAATAAGAAATTGACTTAGCTGTACAAACTTTGACTGAGACGATACAGACGAGCGTATGGGACTCTACCACTCCTTACAAACAATACAGGACAACTAACGTACAACTACCTTTGACTATACGGACCTTAATAGGCGAGAAACGACGAGCTAGGGCTAAATGGCAACGGACTCGACTCCCAACTGACAATCTGATCTTCAACAGACTTACTAGAGAACTAACTGCAGCGTTGACAATATACAGAACAGAACAGTTTTCTTACTTTACAAACAACCTGACTACAGAAGACGAATCCCTTTGGCAAGCTATCCGTAAAATCCTAAACCACAAAACAGTCCCTTCTCCTATCTAAAAACCAGACCAATCCTGGGCAAAGAGTGATGCTGATAAAGCAGCAATTTTTGTCCATTTCCTTTCCCAACAATTTGCCCCAAATCCAGATATTTATGACCAAGGCCATTCCACCCTAATTAGTAATAACCTAACCATACCACTTCAACTCTCTCTTCCTCCGAATGCCTTTAACCCATCCGACGTCTTGCATATTATAAAACGGCTTCCAAGAAATAAAGCCCCCGGCTATGACCTTATCAATCACCTCCCATATCCTTAACCATCTATCCAAGAAAGGAATCCTGTACCTAATGTATATATACAATTCAGTCCTTCGCACAACTCATTATCCTACCTTATGGAAATTTGCAAAAATCATAATGATACATAAACCTTCCAAACCTATTCATTTACCTACATCCTATCGTCCTATTAGTCTTCTTCCCTTAATGGGAAAAATTTTAGAAAAACTCATCCTTCGAAGAATCTATCCTATTATTACATCCTTAAACATTATCCCAAATCATCAATTATCATCAATTTCTTAAAATCCTAAGAAGAATAACCAATGCTCCTTTCTATGTTTCCAACCTTATCCTCCACAGAAACCTACAGTCTATAAGATTAGAGTTGGCACAATTGAAGGCGGGAAACAACAAATGTGGAGATAGTTTTGGGGTTATAAAAAGGGAAAATCGGTGTTGCCATGTTATATTTTTTTTGGGGGTAGAGTAGAGTATTTTTTTTCTGAAGTTGCATTCAACATGGGGGACCAATAAAATCGTTTCCCTCAAAATTTTCCCGCCTTTTGATTGTGCCAACTCTAATCTTATAGACTGTAGTCCCATTTATCCATGACCTAGCCTCCTCCCGATACAAAAGCTTCCATGATTCCATATCCCACCATCCAAATCCTTTAGTCCAAAACCTATCATCTCCATCCATTCCACAAAACCCTCTTCGACGCCTAAAGAGGCAGTGGCCGCGTGACTTAACACAATTAACATAATGTAATTCGGAAAAAAAAAAAAAAAAAAAAAAATCATGTTATTAAATATAATGAGTACTATCCGTGGATAACTTCTCATCTCATGTCACATTTTAAGTCACTGCAAATATTCTCATATCTGATTGCTTATCACATGTATTAATGTAGTCGCAATATTCTAACCTAATAATAACAAACCTTATTAGGTTTGTTTCTAACAAACCTAATAATTACATGACTTGTTGGTTTACAAACAGACGTGAAAGAACATCTGTCTGTGACGTCACGTATCAAAATAGTTAAGAATCATAATATTTACATCATGCGATCGTATCTAAACCACACTAGTTCAGTCATTAGGTAGTTTCTTAAAACAAATTCTGGAGTATTTATGATTTTTTGCTCCTTTTATGTTTTTTGGGGTGCTGATTACGAATCTGAGGTTTGCCACCAAAAATTTTTGTTGGAATTTGAGTTATAGCCAAAAAACATGAAAAAATAATTTTTTCATTCGGTATTTGCCATATAACTCAAAAACTATCAACTTTTGGAAAAAAATCATTCTTCACTAAAACAATCTTCATAACATTTCCTATAATATAGATCCTTACTACGTTTTTCGTCACGTGTACCGTTTAGGCGCAAACACGGGTTGAAGTAAGCGTAACATTTTGACATTCAAGCTTAACACAACACCACACAGCGGGCAGCGGGGTTCCGTGCCAAGAAATTTATTACCCCGCAACAAACACTCCCTTCCTAAAAATGCATGCACATACATGATATATAAATATACTTCATATTAGTATACATACAGGGTGGTCCAAAAGTCTCTCTCCCCCCCCCTCTTTTAACTTTTAAACGGTTTGAGATAAATTAATTAAACTTGAGGGATCTACCATGCCAAGGGAAGTTTGTTTTCATGCTCTCACCCACTAGGGGACCACCCACTTGCCCCCAGGCCACCCAACTTCAAAATTTCAAATTGTTGTGTAGTTTTTTGATAGCCTATTTGGATTTTATGGTGATAAGTAATAAACTTTTACTTGAAACTTTTTTCTTTTTCCAATATTTTGCCCCCTATAAAGCATTAGGCATAGGCATAAAAATGGTAGATTTAAGCGCCTGGGGGCAAAATGGTGCCCCTTGTACGAGAGTGGTTGAATACATACTTCCCTTTACATGGTAAAAATCCCCCAAGTTCCATTACTTTATTTCTAACCGGTTAGATTTTATAACGATTTAA
>KZ652599.1:122048-141793 GCA_001010745.2 Gerris buenoi
ATCGTTATAAAATCTAACCGGTTAGAAATAAAGTAATGGAACTTGGGGGATTTTTACCATGTAAAGGGAAGTATGTATTCAACCACTCTCGTACAAGGGGCACCATTTTGCCCCCAGGCGCTTAAATCTACCATTTTTATGCCTATGCCTAATGCTTTATAGGGGGCAAAATATTGGAAAAAGAAAAAAAAATTCAAGTAAAAGTTTATTACTTATCACCATAAAATCCAAATAGGCTATCAAAAAAATACACAACAATATGAAATTTTGAAGTTGGGTGGCCTGGGGGCAAGTGGGTGGTCCCCTAGTAGGTGAGAGCATGAAAACAAACTTCCCTTGGCATGGTAGAGATCCCTCAAGTTTAATTAATTTATCTCAAACCGTCAAAAGTTAAAAGAGAGGGGGGGGGGAGAGACTTTTGGACCACCCTGTATGTATACTAATATGAAGTATATTTATATATTATGTATGTGCATGCATTTTTAGGAAGGGAGTGTTTGTTGCGGGGTAATAAATTTCTTGGCACGGAACCCCGCTGCCCGCTGTGTGGTGTTCTATTAAGCTTGAATGTCAAAATATTACGCTTACTTCAACCCGTGTTTGCGCCTAAACGGTACGCGTGACGAAAAACGTAGTAAGGATCTATATTATAGGACATTTTATGAAGATTGTTTTAGTGAAGAATGATTTTTTTCCAAAAGTTGATAGTTTTTGAGTTATACGACAAATACCGAAAGAAAAAATTATTTTTTCATGTTTTTTGGCTATAACTCAAATTCCAACAAAAATGTTTGGTGGCAAACCTCAGATTCGTAATCAGCACCCCAAAAAACATAAAGGAGCTAAAAATCATAAATACTCCAGAATTTGTTTTAAAGCACTCCTTTTTAGCACCTAATGACTGGACTACACCTGCAATATATACATTTAAACAAACTTTTATATTTTATTTGTTTGAGACAAAAGACATATGATAATTTAACGGATTTAATCTTAAAATCCAGTAAATAATATATATTTATAGGATATTTTATGGGTTATTCTATAAAAGTTTCAAACGTCTGGCTACTCGGGATGTTACTTAAAAATCAATTGTAATATTTGTACTGCGGACAAACAAACAAGAAAGCAAGCTAATAACAACGTAATAAATTAAATAAACGAAGCTGGACGAATTTTAATTTTAATATACCTAGTCTTAGTAAGATACTAATGTTTTGTTTTATAATTACCTTCCTAATGATACCTACTTTATGAGATATTGTTTTCTTTCCATTTCACCTAAGAATGTATAATTGATGTTCTTAATACCTTATTAATGATACCTACATTAACAGAGTTTCTTTTCATTTCAGTTCATCTAACAATTTTATAATTTAATTTATATTGTAAGAATCAAATAAAGGCTTTATTTTTATTATTATATATTCGTTATCACTTTAAATGTTATAGTTAACAGAAATAATATCGTATAGAGTTTTTTATTTATTTTTTTTTTTAAACCGGAGCCTCTGGATAAGTCAGGTNTTTTTTTTTTTTTTTTTTTTTTTTTTTTTTTTTTTTTTTTTTTTTTTGATCTATTATTAACTTATTTCAAATATTGCATGCAGAATAATGTTCATATAGAACAATCATTTGTTCAAAATCATTTGTTTGTATTGTGAGGCCAACATCATAGTCAAGCATGAGCATTAAGCCGGCCATACACGTTGCGGTATACCTGACAGGTAAACCTGAACAGGTAATCTGTACAGGTAAACCGAGCGTGTGTGCTATCAAATAATGACATAACTGCTCAGTTATGATGGCACACACGCTCCGTTTTACCTGTACAGGTTATCTGTTCAGGTTTACCTGCCAGGTATACCGCAACGTGTATGGTCGTCTTTACACTAACAAGAATATAAGTCAGACAAAGTCGAAAAAAACATATTGTTTATGTTTATGCCTAAGTAATACTACATTTTAATTTATTAACATCTGATTTAATTAATTTTATTACTAAAAATATTTAAAAAAAAGTCTAACATGATTCGTTTTTCAGCAAAATTATTTTTGCCGGTTTTTTGTCCTGATGGGTTTAGTGTTTAGTGGGTCCAATTTTTGTATTTTATTTTATCCCTTCTATTCTCTTTTTCTTTAGTATTAGTTGACCATGTTTAAGTTTTCTTTTAACTTCTACGGTTCCTGTGTTTAACAACTTTGTTATCTCCTTTAACCTGTCAATTTCTTTTACTCGATTTTTGTAGATTACACTAGTTGAGTTCTACAAACATTACTTTTCTAAATAAATTCTATCGCAATATGATGCAGAAGAAAAAACAAAACAAAGCGTTTCTACATTTTGTCTCTCAAAACAAGAACAAAAACATATTTTCCCACTCCAAATTGGAAAATGTTTTGCTTCAGAAAACAGTTATTAGTACAATAAAGTTTTTAAAACTGTTCTTCTTTAATAGTATGACTTGTTTTGTCGCAAAAAAAACACAAAACAGTTTTTGCGAACTGCCAGTTTGATGGAAACCAGGATTATGAAAGTTTTGGAAACAACGATTTTTAAGTTTTAGGTAGTATTCATACTACAGAAAGTTTAAATTTTAATTTAAATCAAATTATAATTATAATTAATAATGGGCAGACAGAGAGAGAAAAATAGACTCCAGCGCCAGGAGTCTATTTTTTCTGTCTCTTGTTTTAATTTGATTTAAATTAAGATTTTATTTAACATAGCCACTGATTCTAAGCATGTGCTAGGGGTGAAGGCTAGTAATTAATAATCTAATTAAATGAGATATTATTCTATTCTAAATTCAGTGCCACTGGGTATATGAGAAAGTTATATTCGAGTTTATCTGACCGATTTTTTTTCCTAATATATGGAACTAGGTTTACAAACGACTCTCCAAACAATAATAGAGACTCCGAAGAATATTGCAGAGGGGCTGGAAGGCTTCCGATGTGGGTCTCAAATTTGACATCAGCTTGCTTCCAAATTGAATTTATTTTTTTAAAAAATCAAGGGTTATCATCAACACATCAGACCACTTGAGGGATTGAACAGCAACTGAAGGGCTACTGACTGGTCCACCAGGGTTGCTAATCTTACCTTCCTTTTAACCAAAAACAGCAGTGTCCAATTCATCCCACTGTCCCAACCAACCCCGCTCTCCCCTATGGATCGAACAAAAATCGGGTCGAATATATTATATTATGTTGGGCACAGTCGGGGACCATGCTGATGTTATACGTAAAAACGTCTTCGTGATTGGTAGGGCCCTAAATATTTTTTGGCTTGATAGATCACCAAGTAGACACCGAACAGTGGCTGCCCTCTACTTGTTGACGAGACAAGCGAGTAACTATAGGAAGCAGAGCCCTCTAACTATAAATACATATTATAATTATTATGGGGGACGCCATCTTATGGCTCGCAACTTTCACACAGTCCTCCGCTAATTTTCTATTTTTTCCGGCGTTGTTTTTAGTTTTTTTGAATTTAAAAGAAAGTCAACTAAAACATAAGTAATTATACTTCTATGTGATGTACCACCAAAATCGGTGAGTTTAAATTCAGTGTTTTCAATTTAATTAGAGAGAAATTTTAACGTATCTATTTGAGCCTAAACGAAAGATGATATCGTAGATTACGCCAATGGACCTTGAAAAGCTTGTCGAAAGTGTCGTAGAAAGCAGTAGCGGTAGTATTTCTTTGCTGGGATTGGTTGGTTTGGATTGTAACTATAGTAATTAATAATGCGGGGGTAATTGACATGAAATTGTTTCTTAATTGTAGAAGTTACAGCATTTTTATATGAATTCCAAAATATCTATTGATTAAATTCTTATTCACTAGGTAGATGACTTTTAGTTATTTTTTTTATCAGCATTCTTTATCAATTCAATATTATACTTATACAATATTATACTAGCAAATATAAGTACTTAATTTCATTAATTAATAAGTTATAGTTATAAGTAATAAGTTTGTTGTCTTCCTCCTCTACAGGTTTCCCGAGCGTAGAGGAGGAGTCATACAATAGTTTTCATTAATACATAATATTATATACAAGAATAAGAATGATATATTTATTTAGTGAGGGTCATAATAAATAAAAGTGTTCTAATATAGTTTAAAATGTATCACTTTTTTAAAATATGAATTTAAAAGTAAAATTTTAATGTTCTATTTAATAATGTGTTGTTTTTAGTAAAAGTAAAATACTCTATTTATTATAGTAGTATTTAAGATATGTTTTATATGTATTGTAACTTTCAAGTTGTCTAACGTGTTGTGGTAGAGAGTTATAGAGTCTAGGTTCCATTTGAGTCCAGTTTTTAATGCCTGTTGTGCTTCAAGATTTTGGTAAGGTAAGTGTTGATGAGCTTATCGTGTCCTATGTGAGTGAGATATTTGAGTAAATTCCTTAGTATTAAGTAAATGCATTTTTTTTAATCATAAACAGTGTAGTGTAAGTGAATAATTCGGTTACACTTAAAATGTTAGGTAATTTGTATAAATCAAGTAGTAAATCATATCTATTTTTGCTTCCGAGCATACTGAAGGCAACGGAAGTATATATATGTCCGTTCTAAAGAACAAAACATTTTTAGGTCTTCGATTTTCTATTTCAAAAATTCTAAGACGGAAATCTATTTCAGACATCAGGGAAAATTTTTGGTTCCGTGTCTGTCTGTCGGTCTGACACTCAATTTTTGCGAACCAACATATCTTGAATTAAAAAATTTTGATGATAGGTCATAATTTGCCCATGGTTGGTCCTATAAAAGTTTCAACCTTATTCTCCTTTAACCTCAAGAATGTCTAATAAAATTATCACTCCCCGACTCATTTTCGCTTCTTGGGTGTTGCAAAACGTCAGGTAATATTAAGGAAATAACTGTTCACCTCTTTCATCACATCCAGAAAACAAATGTCACATTATTACTCATATTATAAGCTCATATTTCAATGGGTCCTGAGCTAGCAAAGAATCATTTCATAGCTTCATTCCGCTACTTCTGTAAGTGACCGGCCTCTAACTTGTGCTTATGCCGACCAATGTAGAAACGGTCTCACAACCGGGTAATTGTTAAAGCAGTTTTATAATATTATCTCTCTTCAAGTTAAGTTAACTAATTTAATTAATTAATTTTCCCTTCTAGTAAAACGATACAACTAATTCAAAAACTAAAACAAATTATGACACTGCGCTGTAACCTACACTTTCCGAATCAACTGAATTATTTCAAAGAGGAAAAGATACTAACATTTCACTTACTAACTTATTCTGATCCTAGAATAATATCAAACAAAATTCCTCCCCACAAAATAAATATTAAATTCCAAAACTAGCGTTTGGCCTCTATAGGCCATCATCATGCCGGTAAAAGGTGAAGGAAAACCCGACGTTGATTTACATGAGCACTAACGGTCTGCTATTTAGTTTTCTGTCTTCCNTTTTTTTTTTTTTTTTTTTTTTTTTTTTTTTTTTTTTTTTTAAATCATAAACTGAGAAGTATAAAGTGTAATTCGGTTTTACTTATAATGTTAGGTGATTTGTATAAAGCAAGTAGTGAATCATATCTATTTTTGCTTACGAGCTTACTGAAGGTAACGGAAATATATGACCATTTTGAAGAACGTAACATTTTTAGGTTTTCGATTACAAAAATTCCAAGACGGAAATCCGTTTCAGACATCAGGGAACATTGTAGGTTCCATGTCTGTCTGTGGGTCTGTCCCTCAATTTTTGCTAACCAACATATCATGAAAAGTACTCGACCATTTTTTTTTTTTTTAATTTGGATGATAGATCATAATTAGCCCATTGTTGGTCCCATAATAAGTTTCAACTTTATGCTCCTTTAACCCCAAGAAGGTCTAATAAAATTGTCATCCTCGCTTCTAGGGTGTTGTAAAACGTAAGGTAATATTAAGGAAATTACTGTTCACCTCTTTCCATCACATCTATAAAACAAATCTCACATTATCAATTAGATTATAAACTCATATCTTCATATTTCAATGGGTCCTGAGCTAGCAAAGAATAATTTCATAGCTTCATTCCGCTACTCTAACTTATTATAACCGGGTAATTGTTAAAGCTATTTTATAACATTATGTCCCTTCTAGTTAACTAATTTAATTAATTGATTTTCCCTTCCAGTAAAACTATATAACTGATTCAAAAACTGAAACAAAGTATGACACTGGGCTGTAACCTACAACCTAACACTTTCCGAATCAACTGTATTTTAACTAAGATTCTAACATTTCACTTACTTATTCTGATCCTAGAATAATAACAAACAAAATTCCTCTCCACCAAATGAATATTTCATTCCAAAACTAGCTTTTGTCCACTAAAGGCCATCATCGTGCCGGTAAAAAGTAAAGGAAAACCCGACGTTGATTTACATGAGACGAACTGCCATTGGGTCAATCCATATGGAACGGTCCAGAGGTGGTTGCTCGACCATTTTGGAAAAAATTTATATTTTTCCTGTTTTTTCGCTCATATTTAAGGTGTTCAAAACGATGCTTAAAAAATTTTTATCTTAAACCATTTAGGTATGGCGGCCATTTTTGCTTTCCTTCGCACGCTAATTTGTGTGTTTGTGGGCATTTACGTCAACGCTCATATCTCCTAAACTATTTGTCCTAGAAGGCTGAAACAAAAACCAAATTAAAGGTAATTGCCCAGTGTTTAAATTAGGTTATGTCCATATTTCACCTAGTAATTTTCCTTCCAAGAGAAAACTTCACCTGAAGTTAGATATAAAAATCAAGAAAATTTCGCTTTTCGGAAATTTTTTTCTGAAGGAAGGAGTTATATATACAGCTTGATATTTTTTATGTGAATAGGCATATATCAGTAGCATTACCCAAAAAAATATCAATGATAAAACTTGAATACTTTTATTTATATAAATTTTTGAAAATTGAAATTTTTGAAAATTTGCCATTTTTGGGCCTCTATATCTCCGATGGGGCTGAATCGAAAATTCTGAAATTTGCACAACTTACAGGGCTCTTGTATTAGGTCAACCGAAATAAAAAATCATTTTGTATATTTGGGTAGCAAAAAAGTTATGCAAGCTCAAAAATGCAGAAAAAAGTTACGTGATAAAGTCGTTTTTGCACGCTTTATGGCTGATCGACATTTATTTTTTTGATGTAAATTTGTTTTATTTCCATTATTCAATTGGTTTGACATAGCCTGGATTCGTTAAATTCAAAAATATCTTTTTTAAAAATTTTTATAGCCCTGCTATTAAAAATACAAACATTGCAGTGTGCCTCTAAGACTCAGTCTGTTACTTTTGAATAGGGCAGTTGTTATCATTGGGGTTAATTTTTAATTAATTTGTGTAAAGGGGATAACACTCATAAATCTGTTGTATTTTCATATAGTATAAAAATTAGTTTACAGCACTACCTAGTTATTTAAATTAACTGCAACTGACTGAGACTTAAAAACGTTTTCCATTGTTTTGCCATCTTCACCATCTGTTGATCCAAACTTTGGACTTCAGTTAGCATTGCTATTAATAATCACTTTGAAAAAAATTGTAAAATAGGCCTGCAGTTGCACAAGATAAGAATTAACATATTTTTAATCAATGTTACTATATAATTACGATAAGAATGTGATTATTACACATCTGCAATGTTTTTTTCAAATTGGTATTTAATAGCAGGGCTATAAAATTTTTTAAAAAAGATATTTTTGAATTTAACGAATCCAGGCTATGTCAAACCAATTGAATAATGGAAATAAAACAAATTTACATCAAAAAAATAAATGTCGATCAGCCATAAAGCGTGCAAAAACGACTTTATCACGTAACTTTTTTCTGCATTTTTGAGCTTGCATAACTTTTTTGCTACCCAAATATACAAAATGATTTTTTATTTCGGTTGACCTAATACAAGAGCCCTGTAAGTTGTGCAAATTTCAGAATTTTCGATTCAGCCCCATCGGAGATATAGAGGCCCAAAAATGGCAAATTTTCAAAAATTTCAATTTTCAAAAATTTATATAAATAAAAGTATTCAAGTTTTATCATTGATATTTTTTTGGGTAATGCTACTGATATATGCCTATTCACATAAAAAATATCAAGCTGTATATATAACTCCTTCCTTCAGAAAAAAATTTCCGAAAAGCGAAATTTTCTTGATTTTTATATCTAACTTCAGGTGAAGTTTTCTCTTGGAAGGAAAATTACTAGGTGAAATATGGACATAACCTAATTTAAACACTGGGCAATTACCTTTAATTTGGTTTTTGTTTCAGCCTTTTAGGACGAATAGTTTAGGAGATATGAGCGTTGACGTAAATGCCCACAAACACACAAATTAGCGTGCGAAGGAAAGCAAAAATGGCCGCCATACCTAAATGGTTTAAGATAAAAATTTTTTAAGCATTGTTTTGAACACCTTAAATATGAGCGAAAAAACAGGGAAAATATAAATTTTTTCCAAAATGGTCGAGCAACCATTTATTTTTTGGACCACTTCGTATGGATTGACCCCATTTTGTTTTCTGTCTTCCATTTTAAGGGCTCCGAGGTCATCCTAGAAATGAGACAAAAAACGGACTTTATTGTCCTCTAGACTTTTGATCCCCTTCTACATCTAAATCAGCTAAAATGTACCTCCCTATGCTGTAAATTTAGTACCCTAGAGAGAACACCTCTTCAACAGTTGGATTAAATAAGGTTATGACAGCAGAACTTCGAGGGGGAAAAAAAATTCAAACCAATTGTTTTAAGTTCGTACATAAAATGCTGCTCTCTGACTTACCGGTGCGGTATCTCTATACGGTATTTACTGCTTTATAACTAACCGATATCACCTTCATCTCCCCACTTGTCGGTTTACTTTCAGTAGAATCTTGCAGAAAAGGTTTTGCCGTCACGAGATTATGTTGTTATCAAATGAAGATACTCTCATAGTGTTTTATTTATTTGCGTTTACGCAGAAAAAGAGAGGACCTCTATCTCTGGTGACACTCTACTCATTTCCAAGAATATTTATTATTATTATCGACATTTTGTTGAGGTCCAACAACATTCACAACGTGCTGTATAATTCCAAGTAATGTATAGATAATAAACATGATTCTGCCCCTTATGGCACCCAAGGTCACAAAATTATATAAAATATGACACTTCTTACACACACACACACAAAAAAAAAAAAGTGAGAAAATCTAAAGAAGTTGTTCAGAATGTTATACAAAAGTATAATATTGCTTTATCCCAAAGTACACTGGACTAAACACCCCTTTTTCTTTTAGACAAAAGAATGTATAAATAATTATATCCATTTGTATTCTAATAAAACATAGGAGAGTAACAATTTAAAGAAGAACTTAAAAGATTGGAGGAATGTGTATGTACTAAGGAGAGGTTGCTGATTACTTTGAGGTAAAAAAGACATTTGCACAATTAGACATATTTTTGCACAAAAAACATTTTGAGCATGATACCTCTAGGATCACGCTTGACAACTTCCCGTGCTTTTACTCATTATATAGACGCTCGGTCAAGAATCTGTATCGAATCGGTAGAGAACGTCCCCAGAAAAACGATACTGCACCGTTATGTCAGGGAGCGACCTAAAAGTGCAATCACTTCTGCATACGGAGAGAAAAAAAAATGCTTGCATACGAGTCTGCAAGACAGTGAGACATTTTCATGTAACTTTGCAATTATAATGAGGAAGCCAAGGGAGAATAAAGAACGAGGGAGAAAAAACAGAGTGTGACAGAGACAGAGATAAGGAAGGCTTTGAGACGTGCTCTACTCGGAGATCAAAATTAGTTTGATCGTTAATGTTAGTTAATTGTTAGTGTTAGGTAGTACTAGTAGGTAGTATTAGTGTTAGGTAGACTAGTAGTGGGTAGTTTGATTCAACACTAGAATACCTAACTATAAAACTAGGCGCTTATTAGTTTATTACCTAACAACTACTAACTCCTAACTCTGACTCACTTACTGAAAAATCAAAGATTTGTATGACTATTATTTTAAATATAATGATTAACAATTATTAATAAGGTAAGGTGGATATATTCGAATAAATATTACCATATTCAACTTAAATTTTTGGTAATTTAATTAAAAAAGGAATACTTATTTTTCAAATTAGGCGCTTATTACCAAACATGAGTCATTTTGACTCACTTACTGAAAAATCAAAGATTTGTATGACTATTATTACAAATATATAATAATATATATTTTCTAGGCTTGANGACAGAGACAGAGATAAGGAAGGCTTTGAGACGTGCTCTACTCGGAGATCAAAACTAGTTTGATTGTTAATGTTAGTTAATTGTTAGTGTTAGGTAGTACTAGTAGGTAGTATTAGTGTTAGGTAGACTAGTAGTAGGTAGTTTGATTTAACTCTAGAATACCTAACTATAAAACTAGGCGCTTATTAGTTTATTACCTAACATGAGTCAATCTGACTCACTTACTGAAAAATCGAAGATTTGATTTATGACTATTATTTTAAATATAATGATTAACAATTATTAATAAGGTAAGGTGGATATATTTGAATAAATATTACCATATTCAACTTAAATTTTTGATAATTTAATTAAAAAAGGAATACTTATTTCATTTATTCAAATTAGGCGCTTATTACCTAACATGAGTCATTTTGACTCACTTACTGAAAAATCAAAGATTTGTATGACTATTATTACAAATAAATAATAATATATATTTTCTAGGCTTTAAAATGGCTGGCTAAGCCGAAACATCACGACACTATTAAATTAATACAAAGGGTACCTTTTTGGATTGGATTATATTACAAATATCATTAGTAGCAGTTACTAATAAGATAATGGGAACATATTTGAATAAATATAACAATATTTAACTTAATTATTTGGTAATTTATAGGCGATATTACCAGCATCCCACTAAAAAAAAATTAGGCGTATTACCTAACATGAGTCAAACTGACTCACTGATGTTTACATAAACTTTTATAGAGAGGAAGTGCGTTGTGCCCTGATCTCAACCCTTTGCAGGTTGGAAGTCAAGTGTTTGGTGATAGTATTCCTGACAGGTAGAATCTCTCCCTCTAGTAGGGGATTAGCTATTTAAATTTTAGTTCCTAAGTGAGTCAAAATGACTCATGTGGTATTCTAGTGTTAAGGTTATTAAGTGTAGTGAAAGAGACTGGACTATAGGGCTAGAGTGGGGGAGACCCCAAAGTAGCCGAACTTCATGTCGCGGCGTCCTCGGTTACCTTCGAGTCCGTTTTTTCCTCTAGCCTAGTGCAACAACGTCTAGTACAACTGCGACTACCTCCTGCGAGTACCTACTTCCCTGGTACCAGTGGAACTCTTTTCGGCTATGCGAAACGTAGGGAAAAGACCCTACAGCTGGAGACTGGATTACACACCTCCTATAGCTTTCTAACTCTCTGTTACACTGTACAACGTAACTGAGTTATGTTCCACAGCCTAAACATGAAAATGTCAAAAAATAGTGTCAACGACCTCTCACAAAATTAATTATTTCAGAATCTATATTTTTACACCCCTTTTAAATACCACAATAGCTAGTGTGGCCGAGTGGTTAGCGCATTCGCGTCTGAAACCCAGTTCTACACACCGGTGATGAGATCGAATCCCAGAGAAGTGAGACATGTTTAACACTAATGATCTCAATTATTAAGACAAACAAAGTGGTCAAATCCCTCATCATGTTACCACCTGATGCTGTTAATAATTTTGGTTAAATGCCACAATAAATTAATCAGCAATTAATTTATTACGATTACGATAATCACGAATTACATTGAGATAATCGACATAATGAGCTACAGAACAATAATTAATCAATATCAAACTTTAATATTATATTATTATCTTAATATATTTTTTTTATTTACAGGTCCACTTAATGAGATTATGTTATGAAACTGAAATCCAGCTGTTATATATAAATACCGATTGATCTCTTAGCAAATCTTTAGTGGATTAACACCTGTGTAGGCTTTAAGTGTTTTCAATTAATTAAGATTTAAAATAGGTCTATAGACAAATAATACATTGTTTTCCAGATTAAATTATGCTAAATACTGAATTATAATATTTAAAATATAAATAAACTTAAATGTTTTCTATTTAGC
Organism: Gerris buenoi; assembly: GCA_001010745.2. Classification (NCBI taxonomy): domain Eukaryota; kingdom Metazoa; phylum Arthropoda; class Insecta; order Hemiptera; family Gerridae; genus Gerris; species Gerris buenoi. The sequence continues at coordinate 134,215 of KZ652599.1, forward strand.
CTAAACTTACTAGAAAACAAACATATATATTTTTTTATGCCCATTAAATTATTTATCATGTATAATAAGAAAATTTATGTTTTGATAATAATCAATTTATTTTTTACTTTGTGAAAAATTAGTTTATTTTGAGTATATAATATTCTGTTATATTCATATAAAAATAAAAATNTATTTAATTTAACAATTCGCGCTGGCTAGATTCGGCCAGCGACAGGCATCTTGCACAAACGACAGACGACATCAGACAGAAATTTTTTAAAAACTTTTTTTTGGACTCAGGGGACCTCAAAACGCGTAAATCCATCAAAATATCAAAATCGCATTTCCGCGCCATCGCAATACTTTCTCTTTATATGAGAAAGTAAAAAAAACAACTTAATAAAAATAAAAATAAATAATTAAAAATAAAAATTATATATAATGAGTAACAATTTATAATTAAAAATTCTAAAAATTTAATTAAATATCTTCCAATGTTGAATAAAATGTAACAAAATTAGTTTTTTAAGCTTATAGGTAGAATCAAATTTTTTAAGAAAGAATTATAAAATTATAAAATAATCATGATAAGTTCAACAAAAAGCGCTTGGCAGAATCAATTCTACAGTGCTATAACAGGTAAGAACTACTAGTACTTTAGTTTTGTGTTTTTTACGATTAACTTGATAATTGACGATTAGTAGTAGTAATGGATTGATTAACAGTAGTAATAATAGATTAAAAATTATTAATCATAGTAAGAATGGAATGATTAATAGTGGTAATAATAGATTAATAATTATTAATAATAGTTATAATGGATTGATTAATAGTAGTAATAATAGATTAATAATAGTATATAAAAGATTGATTTATCAAAGGTAAATACTGAAATGTTAATAAATATGAAGCATATACAATAGCGGTTATAAATTATATTCTTTATTTATTCTAGGAGTATGTAAATTAATAAAACATCGATTAAGTATCGAGTGTGGAATGCGCTTAAGATTGAGTCGGAGAAACCCTAAATACACCGAAAAAAAACCCGCTTGAACACTTTGAGTAAGGGGGTTGTTGGGCGGACCAATTAGTATGCCTAAACATTAGATAATAGTTTGAAAGTATTTCCTAAGACTGATGTAGAACAACCGATAAACTCATTGTTCACCAAGTAGGTTGAAACCAGTGGTGCCCATCCCCCTGGTACCAGTGGAACTCTTTTCGGCTCTGCGAAACGTAGGGAAAAGACCCTACAGCTGGAGACTGGATTACACACCTCCTATAGCTTTCTAACTCTCTGTTACACTGTACAACGTAACTGAGTTATGTTCCACAGCCTAAACATGAAAATGTCAAAAAATAGTGTCAACGACCTCTCACAAAATTAATTATTTCAGAATCTATATTTTTACACCCCTTTTAAATACCACAATAGCTAGTGTGGCCGAGTGGTTAGCGCATTCGCGTCTGAAACCCAGTTCTACACACCGGTGATGAGATCGAATCCCAGAGAAGTGAGACATGTTTAACACTAATGATCTCAATTATTAAGACAAACAAAGTNGTTTTTTTAGGGGGGGAAGGATGTCAGGGAAAATGTCAGTCAGAATTTTTGGGGGGGAAGAAGTGGGAAAAGTCAACTTTTTATAATTATTTTGGTTCACAATATGGGCGTTGAGCGTCGAATGGTGCAAACCTCTAGTCTCTAGCTCTTCTGGAAGTGAGTAAACATTAATGTCAGTCAGTTTTTTTAGGGGGGGAAGGATGTTAGGGAAAATGTCAACCAACAACATGTCAAGTGTTCAAACATTTGTCAGTCAGTTAGCTAAATAAGTTAGATTCCAACACCCATAAAGTAACAACAGCAAAAAAAGTAAACATCATGCTGTTAAAAAAGAAAAAAAAAAAAAAAATCCCCCCCAAAAATTGTCAGTGCGCAACTAGCCCTGGTTGAAACTGTGAAAGTGTTTGTGTAAAGAATCGAGAAAAATTGTTAATCATGAGTACCTTTAACATTTTTAGGAATTAAGTAGGGAGCCAGCGCGACCGAGGGTCTTAAGGTGCTCGCTCAGCTAATAAGTCGAGGCAGCTCAATGTTGGGTTCGATCCTATGCCATGGCATTCTGAATTTCATTTATGAATCGCGGACGGAGCGGGGCGAGGGACGCCCCCTAATGAGCACTTTTTCCCCACTCTTTGATGTGGGTCCGATTCGTGTCATAATGATATGATTTGTATAAAATGTCATTTAAAAATTTGGATTTTTTAAAATTCGACCATGAAATTTCTAAGCCTTCTACTCTAAATTGAGGGATGTTAGAAGTGTGGCGATTTCAGGAAAAACTTCTGCTTTTCATACCTGGCGTCACATTTTTGTGGTTTTAACTATATGCTTTTTAAGAACTTTTTCATCCAGTGTAGCTCACAGACATTTTGCGAGAGTTGAGTGTTCAATTTTAATTATTTTAAATCCAACACAATGACATAATGCTACCCTTATAATACTCAAACATGCATAGATTCAGGTTATTAATTTTAACCTTTAAAAATTTGTGAAGATGAAACAGACAAACAAAATGGAGAATTATAAAGAAAATAGGTTTAAAAGATTTATATTTGGTGTTCGATTTAAACTTACAAAAGATAGTATTAGTTAGAATTGGATCAAATTTCTGATTTAAACCGAAGTCTCAACCTAACTCAATTTCTATTATCTAAGTAGTTTTGAAGCAAACCTGGAATTGTAGAAAGAAAGGGAAATAAGGGTTTCTTTATTCCTAATCTTGTATTTATTTGTGAATTACAGCCAGTTTGTTACCGATGAACATCGGTTGTGTAAGTGGATGGCCTTCAGCATCTCTTGGCATATTAGAGAAAGAAGGATTAACTCAGACACAAGAGACATGGATGGTGTCGCTATCTATGCTTGGATCATGTGTTGGACCGACTTTATTCACATTGAGTAAGTATCTCAAACAAATTCAATATCAAGTAAGTCTTGAGGTTCATAATTATCAATGGTTGGCAAAACTGGATATATTTTTAAATGGTTTTGATGTCTATCTTCCAAAATTTATAGAAAAATTTAATGAAAATATTGGGGCCAAACTCCGTCTGCCCGAAAACCAGTCGTGAAACTCTCCTTCCTGGTCACGTTTTGGGGTGAAACCAGACATGGCGGTCGAACCGATATTACATATAGGGTTGAAAAAGAGGGAACCATACTCCATAGGCTCCCCACTACTTTACCCTGTGAACCAACAGTGTAATAGTGTAATCCTCGTCATCAGACCCGATTTCTGTGTCTCCTTAAAGAAAAGGTTAGCCACCTTAAGTAAAGGGATGGAATTTGGTCGGGCCGTGTAAATGCAACGCTCTCTCAATTGGTGCAGAGAGCGGAGAAAGGGAAACTCGAAACGGGTCAGGATCAGACGGCAGAGAACGGGACGTCTAATCACCCCTTAATCAGGGTTCCTCACTTAATAACCCTTACCTTGGTTTCAAATGTGTGGTGACAGTATAATTGTCATAAATCTGTACCCTACTGCTAAAACAACCAATGTCAAAAATCAGCAGTTTGGGTAAAAATACGTGTGGTGTCACGGGACGCCCGGTAGGAACGAAGTTCCTTACGCTTTTCATCATTAAATATAAATCATAAAATCACTGTTCCAAAATTAGTATACGATACTAACTACTTATACATGGTGGATTTAGAAAAGAGACAAAATTAAAAGTAACTAACTATTACTACAAGGAATGGGATAGAGAATTGGTTGTTATTTGCAATGACATCTATTTACCTTATGAGTCATAATAATATATTTATCCCATTATCACTAAAAATTGATATTAGTTGTTTTAGCTCCAAGATACATAATTATAATGTGCTACCACAAAATTTCAGTCAAAACACCCAATGATTTGTATGTTTAAGTTATATCTTTATTTCTTTCTTTAAACTTTACGTTATTTTGTTCTTTCTATTTAAAGTTATCGATAGAGTCGGAAGGAAGTACTCCCTTCTTATGGCAGATATAATATATTTATTATCTTGGATTATTTTAATAGCAGGACGCTCAAGCCCTTACGCCCTATGCACCGGCAGATTCATCGGTGGAATAGCCAATGGTTACACCATAAACACAGTAGCGATTTATATTACTGAAATAGCTGATGTAAGTTTTAACGTAAAATGATAACTATGTTTATATGATTTAAAGTAATAACTATAACTACAAAAAAATTACTATCAGAAACTAATAATTTTATCATAAAAAAAGTTCCTTTATGGTAATAAATGAAATAATTTTCAGGTGAAACATCGACAGACTTTTGCATGTATGTCAGGTGCTTTTGTTTCAATAGGTTTATTGATACAATATGGAGCAGGCCCTTGGCTCTCTTATGAGCAAATAATATTGGTTAATTCTCTACCTGTATTCTTATTCCTTTTGCTTTGGTTTCGCTTAAGAGAAAGTCCTTATCATCTGGTAGCACAAAGTAAAATGAAGGAAGCAAGCAACGTACTCACGTGGTTGAGAGGACCTAGCCAACCAATTCAAGAAGAAATTAATCAAATTGAGGTAAATTCAAACTTTTATAACTTAAAATGAGTTAAGAATAGTCCATAATCAGTTTTAACCCTCAGCGCCCATTTGATTCTCTTCCACATGCGCACAAACATATACTCGTATAGCTTCAAAAGTACTTATCCGATTTGTATGAAACTTTTATAATTTATCAAAAGTAGCCCCCAGATAGCCCTAGATTAATTTGAACCGTCTGCGTTCTCAGCTTGTGCTAAATTAATAATATATGTAAATAATATATGTAATTTATGTAAAAATCCAAACAATTTTGGCAGATACGGGAGAAACAATTGAACAAATAAGACAATAATGGCTTGTAAAAGTATAAAATCAATAAGGTACGTTATAGGATGTGAAGAAGCTATGTCCCACACCAATTGGCAGTCTTCTATTAGTTATTTTATTAAACGCATCTAATCTTAATGTAATTTCTTAATATAAGTATCAATGCGTATAAAAAGCGATGTGATCTGTCAGTCACTCAATTTTTTCGAACCCTCTTCGGACTTCTCTTTCCCCAATCTTCGAAAAAGTACTTGTCCGATTTTAATGAAATTGTATCCCAAATTAATTTAAACCGCATGCGTTCTTTAACTATTGCTAAATTTATACTTTTATTCATGTAAGAAATCAAAACAATTTTGACAGATTAAAAATAAAATCTGACTATTTGACGTGACATATTTGAAGGAATATTGCCTTCCACTTTGTAGGCTGTGTGCCTTGTGTCGTGGAGAGTGTCAGTGTCCAGAAAAAGTTATATGTTCTTTATTACTCAGAAAATGTTGCTTATATGTACTTATTATATAACTCTATTTTTTTAATTATATGTAAATTTTTATCTACGTGCTTATTTTTTTTAATTATGTGCTTATTATTAAATATTGTAAAATTGATTGCTGTATGCGTTTATATTTATTTGTTATTATGATTTATTATTAATTATTTATTTTGTTGTTATTGTTTTTAGTTTAAGTTTTATATGTCAATTGACTGACTATTTTTAAAATCAGTGTAGCAACTTCTGTCTTGACTACATCTTTCACATTCTATCTTATCTCTTTGACCTTAACGTTATTAAGAATAGTATGTAGAACTTTAATATTATGCTTTTTACACAATTCGAATAATTCTATTAATTGAACATATTTATTTGTGTATAGGGATTGGTAGAAAGATTGAAAAATAACAGAGGAAACAAAAGTGATTTATTCTTGAAAAGAGGTCCAAGAAAAGCACTTTTGTTGAGCGGTCTTATGTTCTTCATCCAACCATTCTCAGGAGTTGATGTCATCGCTTCTTACATGGATCAAATCTTTGAACAAACTACGTTATCAATATCTCATAAATTTGCAACTCTTATCATTGGATCTGTAAACTTATGTTTCTCACTTATTGAGCCGTTCGTCGTCCACAGATTTGGATCTAAATGGACAATGGTCGTATGCACTATTTTCTGCTCTATTTTTCTGGTAATCCTAATTATTTGTTTTTCAAAAATATTTTTCGACTTATGCTAATGTTCATAAATTATTGTTTAATTACGTAAAACCTTACGCATTATTAAAAAACTGAATATTAAGAACTTCGTTAAACGTAGATACTTCAGTATCAACAATCGGCACTTAAAATTTATTGACTAATCTTTATTATTTAAAGAAGTGGTTTCTACAATCAGGTTAATTCAATAGAACAATCAGGTTAGTATTGGGAGTTTTGTGATTAAATTAGTTAAAGATTGGCACCTGTCTAAAACATTTTGAGGTGTCAATCAAAGAAAACTTATCTAAAAATAATAATAAATATATTAAAAAGTTTACATAAAGAATTTAGCTTAAGCTTTATTCGATTTAGGATGACAATACATATAATCAAAACAGAAATACAATTAATTTTAAATTCAAGTATATTGGATTAATAAATCCTCTAATATTAATCTTAGCTATAGCATTAACTAAAACAGTTATAGAGGTTAATTATTGCTAATGAATAATTAATATGATACACTCTAGTATTCTATAAGTAGACATTCCCATATTGATGGTGGATGAGGTGATAAGAAATAAAATCATTTGGACACTAATTTATATTTGATACCTTTCAGATTTTTTAAAAACCATCTTTACCAAAGTCAAAATAAATTTATTATTAATAAGATTCACTGAATAATCACGGTAAAAGATTTGAACAATATTTTTAAAGAGAGCCGGCGTGACCGAGTGGATTAAATTATCTACCACGGCTGCTCGACCATCACTGAATCATGCAGTACGAGGTCGTGGGTTCTATCCCTCGCCGTGATGCTCTGATTTATATGGCTCACTAATGATCACGTCATACTCGCTTCGGCGGTACAATGTACAGAGGTATGATGTGTGAAGTATCTGGAACTCTACCACGGGACTAGTAAAATGGGCCTACAAGATTGCCCAATTGCTAGTTTCGAACAAGTGGTTCTTCCTAACCGTCTAGTACTAGTACTGGGCCCTTACTACTACTACTGACCAATATTTTATTTATACTATTAATTGCAAATTGTATATTTTTTACATTGTCTATATTTATCTGCTATTGTATTATTATTATTATTATTATTTTACTATTCCATGGAGTATATTAAATGAGTTAACTATTTATTATAAAAAAAATATTCATGATCTAAACCAGCGTTTCCCGAACTTTTCAGTCCTGGGACCCACCTCCAATCGGAATATTTTTTCGCGGCCCACCCATACATACATAGAGGTGCTGGACTGCAACCTACCCTCTCTCTAGCTAGGTTTGGTACTCCCTCCTTGTCTTTAACCAAAACCTTTTTATACTTTATTTTAATTATACATCACTGGGGTAATTATACATTACCCTAAAGTTTTAATTTTAATTAAGTTGTAGGCCTAGGCTTACATAAATATGCCAAGAGCAAAAAAATTGTATAAAAGAGCTGTAATGTTATTGATTAATATTAGTAATTGCATATGCCGGAAATATATTAAAGTAACTAA
>KZ652600.1:36543-48084 GCA_001010745.2 Gerris buenoi
TAAACTCAAATAAATATATAATTATATTCTAAGGATGTAACCTCTTATGGTTTAGGTTAACATGATAAATAGTAGCTTGTTTAAAAGTAATAATATCATCACTAAAAATAGATTTTCTTTAGCTGATTTTTCAGCTTTTGCCCTCTCTCTACACATTTCCACTATTAAATTTCCTCCCAAATACATTTTATTATTGTTACTAATTACTACGGGCACAAAAAGAAAAACTGCAATTAACGCCAACAAATAAAAATACAACAAAAATAATTATAATAATGAAAACTCACAAGGTTATAAAGCGCTTAAATAGTGCTGCAGGTAAAACTCTTGAGGGCCTAATGTCATAAGTGATCTTATCTCATTTTGTGACAAATAATTTTAGGGCGAAAATGTTATAAGTGCTCTTAAGACAATTGTGAAGACATTGTTTTAGAAGCCAAAAGTGATAAAGCTACTAAATACGATTAGCCTTAAACGATTTTCCTATTTGGGCATTTATGCCAAAAGAGCATTCGAGTTCTATGATTTCCTGCCATTTTTTGAACTCGAGATTTTCACAGATTGTTAAGTTCAATGTTTTAAGTCACCTGGTGCACTTAACTCATTTTCGCCAAAAAGTCACTTATGCCTTTTTCGCGCAATGCCATCGAATATGTATATTTGTTTATTGTTGCAGGGTACTGAACTACTGTACTAGTTAAGATAGGCGAGGTCGTGTACTCACGGAGGAAGATGTTGCAGGCGGTACTCTGTACCTCTTACCTGCTGGTGTCCGGTCTGATGGGTACCTCTGTCTCGGCTGAAGATTCCCTGAGAACAGCTGTCAAGGCACTCCACAGGAAACAGAGAGATATCTCCCTCTATCAGAACCCTTATCTACTTGGTAACCTTTATTCTATAATATAGGTAGTTGGGCTTTATAGTATATAGATTATACAGGGTGGTATAGTATATAGATTATACAGTAGAGCCTCGATAAGAAGTGTCTCAAGAGGATAAGGGAAAGAGTCTTGTTATTATTGAGATGCCCTTTTTATTGAGGATCGAATTATCAAGGTTATTTTGGATATCAGTTATGCTATCGAGGTTAATGGGCGGGGTTTTCAAGTCTAGACTTGTTCAAGGTACCTCTTTCCTGTATAGAGGTAGACTTCTCAAAACGACTTGTTATATAGAGATTCTGAGTTATGTTGTGAATTGGAAAAAATCCGTGTTATTGAGGTTGTTTGGATAATAATAGTCGCTTTATAGAGGTTAATTTAACATTATTTGTTATGGCAATCTCAAGGGGATTCGAAAAGTGCACTTGTAATTGAGGTTGTCGTGTTATTGAGGGTCATGTAAGCGAGGTTCTACTGAAATTATAAATGGAGATAATAATTCCTTATAAAAGGAAACTTTTTTTTCATGCAATCGCGAACTTAGGGCTACCGCCTACTTTTGTCCCAAGGCCAACCAACTTCAAAATTTCAAATTCGAGTGCACATTTTTTATAGCATATTAGGATTCGATGGTAAAGAGGTTCTATGGTTCTAGATTTTGAGAGGTCAAATTTTCAATAATTTTCTAGATGAAAGCCCCCCACAATACCCTTCGCCCCTCCTCCTCTTCTCCCGAACAGGTTTCACCAAAAAATTAACCCAATGCTGTCGACGCCCATGGCAGGTGTCGACCTTTAAAGCCATAATTTGACAATCTGAAGATGGTTGAATAAATATCGATGCCAGAGATGAAGAGATTTGGTTTACCAACCCACACTTCACTCGTGTATTGAGGGTTTAGTTGTCTTGTATCAATCCAGTCTTTGAGTTGGTTTTCACAGTTACATTTTTATTGTTAATTATTCAACACGTCAACACAATTTAGTATAATAAAATTCCTCCCTGGTTGGGAATAGAACTTGACACTTTCTCCTTAAATATATTTTTAACAATAAATATCTGTAAAACTAGTTTTTTTCTGGGAAACAACTTTATTTGGTTAAATTCGTATTTGCATCATCCCGACAAAGGATCACCCCGAGTAATAGATCACCTAGGTATAATCTACGGTCTAGGAAACCAGTATAAATACGCCGTTCTTCTCTCCAGTCGTCTGTATATCCTGTGATTGCTTCGAGTCAACATCACGATGCACCACACCCCTGAAAATGCTTCCAGTAGTGGAAGCGAAACGTCGTATTTTAACCCCTTCGTGACGCGGATTTCACCGGAAACCCAAGCTGTTTATGACGTATTTAAATGGACAAAATATTTTATGATTATGCAAATGTAAATCAAAATCGTTAGAACCATTTATAGAGAGTTTTTAGTGGCAGCGCCCCAAATTTATTGCACGATAAATGTTCTAGATTTCGCCTCAGGGTAAGATTTTTCCGAGCATACCCAATAATTAATCGAAATCTTCTCGGTAGTTTATTGGCTCCTCGTGCCTGTACAGACAGACTACTGACCAAAATTTAAATTAAACTATATACATATAAATTGCGTGCGTTGTTGTTTTGTCAATTAAATTAATAATTAAAAAAAGTACTTATTAGTTCTTATTAAAGTACAAATTACAATTATCAATAACTACGGGAGACATACAGAGAAAAATAGACCCCCGCACCGGGACTCGAATCACGGGACCTTCTATTAATCCGTTACAGGTGCTCTTGCCAACTGAGCAATACGGGAGAATGATCTCTCTCTCTCTGTCGTTACCGATACAAATTCCCCGAATCCAAGCTTTAAATCTTATTCTACAAATCTAGAGAGCCAAATATTCACGGGACAACAGAACTAGACCGAGAACTCGGTCCCGTGGTTTGAGTCCCGGTGCGGGGGTCTATTTTTCTCTGTATGTCTCCCGTAGTTATTGATAATTGTAATTTTAATTATTTAAATCTTTCCGTTGTATGAAAACTACCAAAAACTTAAAAATTGAAATTAAAAAAATACATTCTATTTTCCAATGACGGTTTTTAATAAAGCATACCAAACATTTTAATTTAAAATTTACTGTGAAAATATTTAGGGTGACCAATGATTTTCCGCTGTATCTATATAACTTCCTTCATTATCTCCTTAATCCGCCTCTATATTATACTACCCAACATTGTGTTCAGAGACAGGTTAAATCTGTTTAAAATAAATTAAATATGTTGAAAGTTACAAAAGTGAAAGATGGTCGTATAAATTCCCTCAAGCTTAAATTTAACGATAAATTATAAATTGAGGGCGGGATTTTCTAATATCAGTGAAGAAACCACCTTGTTTATATAAGCCCCAGTCTGGTCCATTAACCTTGGCCCTTAAAGTCCCTTCTCGAATATAGCAAGGACCCTAGAACTTAGACAGAAACCCAACACCAGCCAATTATAAACAAGCTTCGAGGTCACCCAGTCTTACCAACCCTCGACTAATTAACTAATAAATAAAAGACAATGTATAAGAACATAACAGCATGGTCACGATTTTCCTTATTGACCTTGCAAAATTTGACGTTGGCTACGTCCAGGGACGCAAACTTCATTTAGTAATTTCTGCATTTTTAACAAAAATTTATCCAAAGAAATTGTTGTGAAGTTTGTCTTGCATCTAATTTAAGCTACACTAAATAAATACGACAACGACATCGGAGATTAATTAGATAAGTGGAACGCAATAAATGCAATGTGTCGCAATAAATATGAAATAAAATGAAAGAAAATGTAAACAATAACACTCGTGGAGTTTAAAACTGGGTTCACAGCTAGCGGATACTTAATTGCGGAGGGCTATATAGATAATAATATATCTTCGGGGAACCACAAGATGCTGTTTCCCTTCTTCTTAGGGTTGTTATAAACAAACCCAATTAATAAGATTGTTTTTCCAACTTGAATTTAGTTCTCATGCATAAAAAAAAAAACTTAAATAATAAGAATATATATTGACTTTTACCATAAATAAATAAGAAATAGGTATATAATAAAAATAATGTAGGAACATATATAATAAGCACAGATATAAAAAATAACAGATATAGTACACAGATAAAGATAAAACACATATAAAAAACGTAGATAAAGATAAAACACTGTTATATACAAATAATGTAGATACAGATACAATATAATATATAAACACTGAAGGGAAATGAAGAGGACGAATTGGAGGTTTCGTACAGGTTTTAGAGCGGCGTCGCAAAAGCGTTACCATTGATGAATCCCTTTAGGCCGCCGCAATTACGTATCCGCTTGCTTTGAATCCTCCTTAAAACATGTATCTAGAGGCGACCAGTTGTTTGTATCTAGAAAATTATATTAGCTGATGGAGTGGCTTGCTAACCCAGTATCTTCCATCATAAATATGTTTAGTTAGGCTGTAGTAACATGGATTATTAATGTTAATAATTGTCTAAATGTGTCTGTTTAGGCAATGGTCAGCCTGAAGACATAGGCTATGGATTCCAGAAGTCAATTGGTCCTAATTCACTGGGAGTGTTTGACGCAGGTCCACTACCTCAGTCCGAACTTGGAGCGTACGATGGAGCGGACAACAATGCTTTGGAAAAACTCATCCTTGATTACCTGCAAGAAGAAGAGGAAGCGGAGAGGTAACAATATCAAGTGCCTAACTTTCTCACCATCACTAGTTTTGTCCTGTGAGAAAAGTTCTGTAAAGATTACGTACATTGAGCTACTCAAAACAAGCTAATCGCAGATTATCACCTTCATACGATCAATAGTGCTAATAGAAAAGTTCTTTCAAGTTTGAGGCATATGACGGTACTTAAAAAACTATTCAAAAAGACTCACCTTCGCTAATTAGGGAAAGTTCTGAAAAGATTAATGCACTCGAAGCTACTCAAAACAAACTAATCGCAGATTCTCACCTTCTTGACCAATAGAGCTAATAGAAAAGTTGTTCGAAGTTTAAGGCATATGGAGGTACTTAAAAAAGAAACTAATCACAAACGCTGACCTTCACTAATAGAAAAGTTCTGAAAAGATTAAGGCACACGAAGCTATTCAAAACAAACTAATCACAAACGCTCACCTTCTTACTATCTATAGTGCTAATAGGACAGTTCAGTAAAGATTAAGGCATATGGAGCTACTCATAACAAACTAATCGCAGACGCTCAGCCTCTTACGCTTAATAGTGCTAATATGAAAGTTCTGAAAAGATTAAGGCACACGAAGCTACTCAAACATACTAATCACAAAAGCTCACCATCATACGATTAACAGTGCTTATAGGAATGTTAATAATCAAACTAATCGCAATCATAGACGTGAGTTAGTTACCAGCGTATTGTGAATCGCAATGTTTAACTCTTGAAATACCGCAGATTACTGAACTAGTTAGGAACATTTTGATACCAGTTAGCTATTGTAGAGTTTCTGTACCCATGTCGCTAGATGACTTTAAATCGCTAGCAACATCTATTCACGTTTAAGGTGGAAATATATTCTTCTATCTCTCATAGAAAAACGCTTTCATGCTTGATGCATTACAAAAATGGATGATGAAAAATATGGATTGCTTTTACAAGTATAATTATAAGAAATTAAGATATTTGTTGTTTTGGAATGTTATAGATATTCAAGATATCCGGGGTCCAAGAGATCGGTGTTCAGAGAGAATTCGGCTTACCCTGTGGACGCTTTGCAGGCGCTCTGGAACGAGCAGGAGAGGGACGACGGAGGCTCTGCTTTCAGGGAACGCAATGGAAATGGAAAATGGAGATTGAGGAAGGCACACGCTTTGGTCAGGAATTTCGGAGGAATGAATGATCAACAGGTGGCCCAAGAAGACGCTTTGAACGTTCTCAACTCTATTTGGGAGAAATACAGGTCAACCTTTATTTAAATTTATCAAGAGTGGCTCTTTATGTAGTTGATTAAACAGAAGTTTTGTCCAATTGCCTCATTGTGCATAATTATAGATACATTAATTACTTTCTAGACTTTGAAAGTAATCAATGCCACAATAAACTAAGTCCTAACTCCAGGTTCTTGTTTAAATTGATTAAAGTTTACGATGATTATGTGAGTTGTAAATGTATAAGGCATACAATTAATTAAAGTGCAATCACTTCTACTAAAAGTAGCTCACCTACCCGAATACTATATCACCCAAACAAATACTAGTTATTTCACGCATAAAGAATTCGGTTGGAAAAATTGGAAACATCTCATATACGACCTTTTCTCTCATTTAGGCCATATTTGTTTTCAAAATGGCGACAAAAAAAAATGAAAATTTTGTAACATTAGTTGCATATTCTTTTTCAACTCTCCTAGACCTTTAAGTTGAGGTATAAAGAGCTATACTGTTGTCCAGGTGGAGATAACCGTGAGCCGTGATCATTTAGAATCTTACCATTATACTATAATAGTGGTTATTTTCTTGCGTTGTGGCCGCAATAACCTAGGTTCAAATCCTGTTCATGTTCATGGCTGTTTTTATCTTATTTCCTTCATAATTGAACTTTAATTATCACTAAAAACTATTCGGAAAAGAGATAGTGAGTACAGAAGTAAATATCAAAGTTGTAGATTTTCCGACGTTTCAGAAAATTTTATTTCCTTGTTCCAAGTATAAACAAGAAACAAGGTGACCTTAACAAAAATCAGTTGGTATGTATTAGGTTTGTTACAAATAAGCTGGGAACAGACTGCGCAATCGACAAGGGCATGTGTAACAATAGGTTTGTTCTAGTCCCGCTATTTGTACCGTCCTTTGTATCGTCCCGTGGATTGTTCGGGAATCGTTTAGGACAGGTTTTATACGCATGCGCTAACATTGTACTGAAATGAAATCATGTTAGGTTGGAACAAGTTTAGGACTATAATTCGCACTGTATTAAAAACATTCAAGGAAACCTAACAGTTCTTGTTTATATTTGTGACTATCAAAAAGTTGGATGAATCCATGGTTGCCTAGATTTTAGATCTAAAATTTTAAATTTTAATTTAAAATTTAAGGCAACCTAATACGGTTGGATTGATAATAAAATTACCTTTCATTTGATATATAACTCGATATAATATCTGATGAGGATATATTAATTACGTTATTCATCTGTTTATACCTGGCAACTCCATAGTTGTCCAGAGAGGAAAGTAGGCAACCTTTATTTTTTGAATTCCTTGGGGTCGATTCTCTCAGTCATAGAGAATAGACTTCTCTCAGTTAATGTACGATTATCATAAATAACACATCAGGGAAGTTGAAGTAAGGGGATGGTCATAAACAGTTTATTATTTAACATCATCGGTAATCGATTTCGCTAGGCAACCTATTTGTGATGTATCAATCTATAAATTCTCTATCATATATTCTATATTGCAATTAAATTACAGATGAGGGTATATATTCCTTATACCGGATCTTGGACTATAATAAAAAGCAGTTCTAACCAAAACCAAGTAACGGTTTGTACGACATGCGCAGTAATGTCAAACGTCACACATGTCAATAGGAAGGTTCCCTATCTGTTAGGTTTCCTATGTGTATAGTTCAGTTCGAAAAGAGTCACAGACGCGTTCCAATCTGACGAAGGTGTTCTAACAGTACAAAGTATGCACCTCCGCATAATATAACCTGTCCTAAATGATTATCAAACGATCCGTCGGTGTCGATAAAACGGACGGTGCGAGTAAGGGGCTTGGAACGAATCTAGTAAAGTGCGATATGAGTCGCAAACCCGTTTCAACCTAAAGTCACATTGGCAACAGTGCAAGATAAACCAATGCGCATAAAGCCTGTCCTAAATCCGTGGGATGATGCAAAGGACTTTTATACAAACATGCGGGTTGATACAACGTATTATGTTAACTGTACTTCTTCTAATCTATGAACCCTAAATGTTATTTTGTTATTTGCGCAGGTCTGAAGAACCGGAGCAGGAAGACCAAGAACCTAAGAGTTTGTATGAGTACGCTTATCCCGGAGGTGAGGAAGACAAGAAGAAACGCCAGTACTCGAACGGCTACTCCAATGGATACGACTTCTTTAACTCTCCTTTCTCATGGACAAAGAGAAGCGATGACTACACTAGAGACGAGGATGTTGGACGTCTTCTCTTCGCACCGAGATACGGCTCCAGGAAATACGAGGATTCCGCTGCCTTCGACGACAGGTAAATCTATCATTCCACGACACCTCGTGATTGGGATACCTAAGAGAGATTTCTTACCTTGGATTGTTAAGAAAAATTGAACTATTGTTGATAGTAATGAAATTCTAGGTCTTCCGGTGAAGACCACTTCTTAAAGAATCCTAACGTTTCATTCCTAATACTAGAAGAATCTTCTGTTTACAGTGTGAACTATGGTAATGTTATCGCTGATAACACTAAAATGATAACTGGTGTAGATGGGAAGGTTGCTTAAATAGTCATACCAATCTCAGCTTTGATAAGTAGTAATAAGTAGTTGATAAGTAGATCACATTAAAAATTGCCTCTCTGAAACATAAACACATATGCAGTTATTTGATTGTAGACTCTGATAGATCGTGTTTTCCCTATTTTATATTCCTTAGTTTAATACCTTTTCTGAAGACCCATCATCTTAGTTTTTACCTTACAGGATAAAGCTTAAGTTAGAGATACGACCAAATCTGATGTATCATCAAGTTAGTCTATGTAACCATGTCCTCTACTGGCGTTTGATTTCAAGTCAAAGTTACTTAAGTACACAAAAAATGGACTTAGGTACCGGGCACCCCCTGATAAATTCGTTGGCTTAAGGAATTAAGAAGAGAATTTTTCTCTGTTTAATGCGTTTTAAAATTTGCGGTAGGTACAGGAGTCTTGACAAGAGATATCCGATAGCTAAGAGATCGACCAACCACCAACACAAGAGGAATTCCGCTGAACAAACTGACCCGAAGATCCAGCAGGAGATATCGGACATATTCTCGCCTCACAAGGAGAACTCGACCGAGAAGTCACCTGCAACTCAGGCGGCTTCTGTAACCGCAACTTCAGCGCCACCGAAAAACGACACCAAGAAAGAAGAGCGAAAGGATCATGGACAGAAGGAGCTCAGCACGGGTAACGCACTCGACCGCCCTCTTGACGTTAAGAAGAAATCCATCAGGTGGAACGATTACTTCGGCGTCGACAAAAGGAAGAAGAAGTCGGCAGGATACCCTGCGGCCGGAGATGACTGGCTTGTCGACCAGTACATGAAAGCCGCTTACGGCAACAGGTATCCTCTCTATGACAAACCCAAGAGACTACGAGGAGACGACATGGACACCAAGCTCAGAGCCATGGAGGATCTTATAGTCGACCAGGCCATTAAGTACACCGGAGCACATGAGGGCGCCACTGATCCCAACGAAATGGAAGAGGTCAAGGATCAGGTAACCACTTCCTTCTAATTACTTCAGCTTTTTGTAGTATTTGCATTTAATATAAATTAGTTCTGTGATAAATTTCGAGAAATAAAATACGGAAGAGTGCTTTGATAACATTTTCGAATAGAATAAAATTCTGAAGTGGAGTTATAGTCATAAATATCATAGCGTGCATAAAATTGACAAACTAACATAAAGCTAGATTTTTTTTTTTTATGAGTTAACATTTGTATGTCCTATAAGAATATGTGTTTGAGAAAGTTCGTCCAGCTTACCTCTGTGATGTTAAAATAAAAACCTGTGGACAGCTGCCATGTCCCATCCATTATGGTGGATACCATAATATTCAAGACCCTGAGTATAAAATGATTTAGTAGACCAAAAATCAAATTGATGTTAGATTGTCACTTGATAAGTGACCACTTTAAATTGGATAAATATTTCTAACTTACCTATCAAATGTTTAACTAACTTGAATTTTTAAACTATTAACAAATGTTGTACTCAGGATTATGAACAACATCTTGTCTGCCATAACATGGTGGGACATTGGGACATGGACATTCTCTACAAGTCTTTTTCTAACAGCTAATGGCCAAGCCCGAACGAACTTAGCCTAAAACAAATTTTTGGATTCAATGTTCATTCATTCATTCATTGATGGAGGACACCAAAAAAATTAACTCATTAGCTTGGTATTAATTAGTTGATTTTATGCAAGCAAGCTATCTCCTAGACCAATACAAATTGAACCATCAAGTCTGCCCATACTAACTTAATTATAGAAAATGACAAACAGTAGTTCTAGGTTGACTGTCACTCTAAGATTTAAGGATTAATTGAAGTTTGTTTTATTTTAGGTTATGGGACAGCTTGCAGCCGCTTACAGCCTTGAGAAGATGAGGCGAGCCCTCGGTGAGTTTAGGAACAGCATTCAACAGCAAACCCTCACCAAGCCTCATCATCATCTTCAGCAACCCCTTCCTCCAGGTAACAATCAACACTTGCATCTGCTTACATTGGGTGAATAACGAAACATTTCCCGAATAAAACTGCACTTTGACGGCTGTTGAGTTAAAAGTTTCTCTTCGAAAGCATTAAAAAGACGTATTTACGTGAAAAGATTTGGAGGTGTGTGAAGAACCGCCACCGTGGCCTTGTGGATTAAATTACATACCACGTCTGCTCGGCCATCACTGAATCATGAGGGGTATGATCGTGGGTTCGATTCCTTGCTGTGACACTCTGATTTATATGGCTCACTATTGATCACATCATACTCGCTTCGGCGGTACAATGTACAGAGGTATGATGTGTGAAGTAGCTGCAACTCTCTACCTCGGGTATAGTAAAAAGGCCCTAAGTGATGGCCTAATTGTTAGGCTTGAACAAGTGGTTCGTCCAACCTGTCTAGTACTAGTCCTAAGACCTTACTACTACTAGGTGTAAGTATTTAGTAGTGATATTTAGGTGTTTAAAAGTGTAAAGTATTAGGTGCTTAAAGTGTTTAAAAGCAAAATGTTGTTTTGAAAATTTATTAAATTTAACAGCTTTTGTTGAGAAAGCCTCAACATGAATAGTAATACTATAAATAACAACAAAAGTATAAAAAAATAATATGAATAAAATATAATTCACTATTTCGAAAGTGTTCTTTATTGGAAAATAAAAAAATTGATTAGGGATTAATTATTATTATAATTCCCTCCAACATAAGTTCTATAAAAGTAGGGAACGAAAATCAGGAAAAGAATTTAGTTAAATAAATAAATTTAATGTACCAAAATAAAAACTAAAATAGAATAAAAGGCAAATGTATTGAAATATAAGTCAAATATATTTATATAGATAAAAGAAAATATGTGGGGATTTCATTAGTTTTCCACTTGAAGCAGGGTCAAAGAGACCCGAGGAGTTGACTTTGTAGCGACGACTGGAATCATTGGACTTTCCTCGTGCTTCCAGAGTTCAGTCAAAAGCTTGCTATAACTCCCCATTATATCTCTACCAATTCAAAGAGGCAAAAAACCGTTTATTTGATCTTTTTATTTTATTTTTGAGGATAAAAATATATATGAATTTATAATATAATTGAAGAATTATAATTTGAAATATGAAGCCAAATAATATTTTTATCCTCCTAACAGATTTAATACTTGGTAGAAATAAAATGTAGAAATAAAATGTAGAAATAAAATGT
>KZ652600.1:120257-151645 GCA_001010745.2 Gerris buenoi
AAATTGGTATTTTTTATTTATTTTTTCAAATAATTGTTAAATAATGCCTTAAATTTTATTCCCTTAAATGCTTCAATAGATTGAGTGTATTTACAAACATCCCCCCTATTTGTGTCACAATAATTAGTAAACAATGCTATAATTTAGCTGCATATAAATATTGAGCTTTTAAAAGTTTATCTTTTTGTTTAGATAATACAAAGTCAACTTAAATGTATTCATATATTTTTTGTTGATCTAGTTTATATTTCTGCTTGCTTTGTAATGATATAAACTTGGTGTCAAGTGTATTTTGATTTATCTAGATTAATAATTAACAACATGTAACCACTTAGTGCGTAGGCTTCCGTGGGTAGACTCGTTATAAACAGCTTAGGTTACTGGTGAAATCCTTTGTGATGTGGATTTCGCCGGAAACCCAAGTTGCTTATAACATGTAACCATTAAGCTACCATTTTAGCATTTACATCTGTCAACCTTCCTCACCGTATTGACTTAGTACAATACATAATTAAAACTTTGATTATAAATAAATTTATAAAACAGTTCAACAATTTATTTAACACTTAATCTCAATGGAAGATACCTCAAGTTGATTTTGCTGTTGCTGATTCAGTTGGCTTTGGTCTTGAAGTTGCTGCATTTTCATTTGATTCATAAACTATAGAAGACAGAAACAAAATTAGATTATAATTAGAAAAAAATAAAATTATTAGAAGACTTGTAATACAGGGAAAAATAAAAATGCTTTTTTTTTACAGCCATAGAGTGATAAATAGTTAAAAAAAATAGTTAAAATAAAGAGTTAAAAATTACTCAAACAATAGGAAAGACCTTGTTTTTAAAAAGTTGATAAAAAAATAATATAAACATTTCGCTATTTTATTTGAAGTGGGATTAATTATAAGACATGTATATTTGTGTCAGCACTACTTTCTTTGTTTTGTTAGCCACAAAGGTAGAGACTGTTTCCGTAACTTGTTGTACAATGGGCATTCGAATAAGATGTGATTAAGGTCTTCGATTTTATTGAGGTTACACAAAGTACACTGTGCATTGTGCATCTGTTCTGATTCGGTGCAGTATGCCCCTAGATGAGATCTTCAAGAAACCGTAGCCTGATGTTCGAACTTGTGCCAGTAGCTTTTGTGAGAAACTTTCTCATATACGAGTTCATAATTATACTTAGCCCAGTGTTTTCCATTTATTAGTTTTCATAATTTAATTATTATTGAACATTTTATAAAATAGACTGTCAATTGGTGTGGCACATAGCATCCTATCATGTATGTACTTTATTGATGTTATACTTTTACAAGCCATTATTGTCTATTTTGTCTTAATTGTTTCTCCCGTTTTTTTTATTTTTTTTTTAATCTGTCAAAATTGTTTGGATTTTTCACATAAATAAAGTATAAATTAGCAGAAGTTGAAGAGCACAAGCGGTTTAAATTAATCTATGGCTATCTGCAGACTACTTTCAATAAACTATACTTTTGAAGCTATAGGTGTAAATAAATGTGTGTTTGTGTGCATGTGGAAGAGAAACAAATTAGAGCAGAAGGTTGAAACTTATGTGGGACCAACAATGAGCTAATTATGACCTACCATCTAAATTTCATTAA
Organism: Gerris buenoi; assembly: GCA_001010745.2. Lineage (NCBI taxonomy): Eukaryota > Metazoa > Arthropoda > Insecta > Hemiptera > Gerridae > Gerris > Gerris buenoi. Next base: position 121,883 of record KZ652600.1, read on the forward strand.
AATCGGTTGTGTAGTTTTTAAAATATGTTGGTTCGCAGAAATTGAACGACACACAGACACGGTACCAAAAATTTTCCCTGATGCCTGAAACGGATTTCTGTCTAGGTATTTTTGAAATTGGAGACCTAAAATTTTTTCGTTTTTGAGAACGATCTCATAGCTTCCGTTACCTTCAGTAAACTTGGAAGCAAAACATTATAATAAAAAAACTTCTACTAGGTGGGGAACCAAAACCCACCTCCGTCTGCGTTTAAGCTATTTTCTATTCTATCTAGATTTTTCCTGGGAAAACGGCTTATATCATTAGATATATATTTACATGGTTTATATTTTAGAATTTTTTAATCAAAATCGTCGGAACCATTTAAAAAGAATAATTTTATTTACACAATTTTTCAGATTTTTTTGGAATAGCGCCCCAAATTTGGAGCTAAAATTCATTTCTCGATTTCATCAGTAGTNGATAAATAGTTAAAATAAAGAGTTAAAAATTACTCAAACAATAGGAAAGACCTTGTTTTTAAAAAGTTGATAAAAAAATAATATAAACATTTCGCTATTTTATTTGAAGTGGGATTAATTATAAGACATATATTTGTGTCAGCACTACTTTCTTTGTTTGTTAGCCACAAAGGTAGATATTGTTTCCGTAACTTGTTGTACAATGGGCATTCGAATAAGATGTGATTAAGGTCTTCGATTTTATTGAGGTTACACAAAGTACACTGTGCATTGTGCATCTGTTCTGATTCGGTGCAGTATGCCCCTAGATGAGATCTTCAAGAAACCGTAGCCTGATGTTCGAACTTGTGCCAGTAGCTTTTGTGAGAAACTTTCTCATATACGAGTTCATAATTATACTTAGCCCAGTGTTTTCCATTTATTAGTTTTCATAATTTAATTATTATTGAACATTTTATAAAATAGACTGTCAATTGGTGTGGCACATAGCATCCTATCATGTATGTACTTTATTGATGTTATACTTTTACAAGCCATTATTGTCTATTTTGTCTTAATTGTTTCTCCCGTTTTTTTTATTTTTTTTTTAATCTGTCAAAATTGTTTGGATTTTTCACATAAATAAAGTATAAATTAGCAGAAGTTGAAGAGCACAAGCGGTTTAAATTAATCTATGGCTATCTGCAGACTACTTTCAATAAACTATACTTTTGAAGCTATAGGTGTAAATAAATGTGTGTTTGTGTGCATGTGGAAGAGAAACAAATTAGAGCAGAAGGTTGAAACTTATGTGGGACCAACAATGAGCTAATTATGACCTACCATCTAAATTTCATTAAAATCGGTTGTGTAGTTTTTAAAATATGTTGGTTCGCAGAAATTGAACGACACACAGACACGGTACCAAAAATTTTCCCTGATGCCTGAAACGGATTTCTGTCTAGGTATTTTTGAAATTGGAGACCTAAAATTTTTTCGTTTTTGAGAACGATCTCATAGCTTCCGTTACCTTCAGTAAACTTGGAAGCAAAACATTATAATAAAAAAACTTCTACTAGGTGGGGAACCAAAACCCACCTCCGTCTGCGTTTAAGCTATTTTCTATTCTATCTAGATTTTTCCTGGGAAAACGGCTTATATCATTAGATATATATTTACATGGTTTATATTTTAGAATTTTTTAATCAAAATCGTCGGAACCATTTAAAAAGAATAATTTTATTTACACAATTTTTCAGATTTTTTTGGAATAGCGCCCCAAATTTGGAGCTAAAATTCATTTCTCGATTTCATCAGTAGTTTAAGCTTCAGGCGTCTGCATAGGCAGACGACTGAGGACATACAGACATTTCTTAAAAACCACTTTTTGGACTCAAGGGACCTCAAAACGTGTGAATCCATCAAGATCGAATTTTCGCGCCATAACAATACTTTAACTTAACAATGCGGTTAATTCTTCCAATTTTGAATGGAGACAAAATAATATAATATATTTTTCTTCATTGTTTTCCTATATAAAACGTTCAAAGATTTTTATATTCCGTTATTATGTAGTAAACTGGTTTGTATGGTTGGCATATTATGTACTTCCTGATATTTAAGTCAATGAGTTCATTCATTTCATATTTAAGTTGCTGTTGTTAGTTTAATAATATAAGTGCAAATTAGTTAGTAGGTATTATTTTTAAAAGTAAAACCCAACTCATGTCTAAATCTAAACCAAACTGGGCCAACATAAGATCCTGCAAAAAGTATTTTGCTAAGGGTATAGCATTTAGGAGTAGGTATTCTTAGGACAGAAAGATTTATAGACGAACGCATGTGCAGGACTATAAGCGCCTTTGACCCTTTTTAGCCCTTTCAGACCGTTCAATATAAGTATGTATAAGTAATAGATACAAAAAGCACATTAGATATGACAATAAGTAAAAGGAAGCGCACAGCTGTTCAACCATTATACATGTGACACATATTGCAAATTTATCCATTATTTACTTTTCCACACTGCCTATAGTAGGAAAAGTATTATTTACACAAAAATTTTTTTTTTTCAAGATTTCAACGGAATTATCTGTTTTGGGTGTTTTTAAGACCTCCTGAGTGGTTTTCAGCATGACGTCTGTTTGTGTGTATGTGCGTGTGTGTGTTATCATATCATCATAGCGACCAAAGTGTTTAACCTAGAGAGTTGAAACTTGGCAAAAAAATCAGTCCTTACCTGTAGTGGTGTCGCCCAGAAAATCAACTTTTTCCGCCATCTTGAACCCAGTTTGCTGAGTCAACAAAAATTTAAAAAAAAATCGTAATAAATCGATAATGGTTCTGATCGAGTTGAAATTAGGTACAAATGTACTACATTGTATGAAAAACAAGCCCACCAAATTTCATTTTGATATTGGCCGCCATTTTGAAGTTATCAAATTTTGAATTTTTAAACTTTGACGGTTAATAATACCGAAANTTGGTACGAATGTACTTCATTGTATGAAAAACAAGCCCACCAAATTTCATTTTGATATTGGCCGCCATTTTGAAGTTATCAAATTTTGAATTTTTAAACTTTGACGGTTAATAATACCGAAAGTATAAATATAGGTTTTTGACATATAGCATATCGTTGGAACCGGAAATATTAAGGAACAAATATAAAAAAACCTGATGAAATTCTATTAATTAGTTTAAATGTTATAAGTGCTAATATATAATTATTTATTAGTGCGATAATTTTGATGACGTCAAAGATTGTTTACATCTTTCAAAATACCGCCAAACTTCAAATAATTAAATAAAATGTAGTTATTAAAAATAAGTTGTTTTTTTATGAATGATAATAAATCAGTTAGTTCAGAACGGTCACCCATCCAAGTACTGACTATGTCTAATGCTGCTTCCTGCTGCTGCGAAGCAGCAGGAGAGTCCACTTTAGTGGCCTCTGAAGTGAGGANAAATTTCATTAAAATCGGTTGTGTAGTTTTTAAAATATGTTGGTTCGCAGAAATTGAACGACACACAGACACGGTACCAAAAATTTTCCCTGATGCCTGAAACGGATTTCTGTCTAGGTATTTTTGAAATTGGAGACCTAAAATTTTTTCGTTTTTGAGAACGATCTCATAGCTTCCGTTACCTTCAGTAAACTTGGAAGCAAAACATTATAATAAAAAAACTTCTACTAGGTGGGGAACCAAAACCCACCTCCGTCTGCGTTTAAGCTATTTTCTATTCTATCTAGATTTTTCCTGGGAAAACGGCTTATATCATTAGATATATATTTACATGGTTTATATTTTAGAATTTTTTAATCAAAATCGTCGGAACCATTTAAAAAGAATAATTTTATTTACACAATTTTTCAGATTTTTTTGGAATAGCGCCCCAAATTTGGAGCTAAAATTCATTTCTCGATTTCATCAGTAGTTTAAGCTTCAGGCGTCTGCATAGGCAGACGACTGAGGACATACAGACATTTCTTAAAAACCACTTTTTGGACTCAAGGGACCTCAAAACGTGTGAATCCATCAAGATCGAATTTTCGCGCCATAACAATACTTTAACTTAACAATGCGGTTAATTCTTCCAATTTTGAATGGAGACAAAATAATATAATATATTTTTCTTCATTGTTTTCCTATATAAAACGTTCAAAGATTTTTATATTCCGTTATTATGTAGTAAACTGGTTTGTATGGTTGGCATATTATGTACTTCCTGATATTTAAGTCAATGAGTTCATTCATTTCATATTTAAGTTGCTGTTGTTAGTTTAATAATATAAGTGCAAATTAGTTAGTAGGTATTATTTTTAAAAGTAAAACCCAACTCATGTCTAAATCTAAACCAAACTGGGCCAACATAAGATCCTGCAAAAAGTATTTTGCTAAGGGTATAGCATTTAGGAGTAGGTATTCTTAGGACAGAAAGATTTATAGACGAACGCATGTGCAGGACTATAAGCGCCTTTGACCCTTTTTAGCCCTTTCAGACCGTTCAATATAAGTATGTATAAGTAATAGATACAAAAAGCACATTAGATATGACAATAAGTAAAAGGAAGCGCACAGCTGTTCAACCATTATACATGTGACACATATTGCAAATTTATCCATTATTTACTTTTCCACACTGCCTATAGTAGGAAAAGTATTATTTACACAAAAATTTTTTTTTTTCAAGATTTCAACGGAATTATCTGTTTTGGGTGTTTTTAAGACCTCCTGAGTGGTTTTCAGCATGACGTCTGTTTGTGTGTATGTGCGTGTGTGTGTTATCATATCATCTTAGCGCCCAAGGTGTTTAACCTAGAGAGTTGAAACTTGGCAGAAAAATCAGTCCTTACCTGTAGTAGTGTCGCCCGGAAAATCAACTTAATCTTGAACCCAGTTTGCTGAGTCAAAAATTTAAAATAATCGTGAATCGTTGAAATTCGGTACGAATGTACTTCATTGTATAAAAAACAAGCCCACCCAATTTGATTTTGATATTGGCCGCCATTTTGAATTTATCAAATTTTGAATTTATAAACTTTGACGGTTAATAATATCGAAAGTGTAAATAGGTTTTTGGCATATAGCATATCGTTGGAACCAGAAAAAATTAAGGAACAAATATAAANAAAAAAATCGTAATAAATCGATAATGGTTCTGATCGAGTTGAAATTTGGTACGAATGTAATAAATTGTATGAAAAACAAACCCACCAAATTTCATTTTGATATTGGCCGCCATTTTGAAGTTATCCAATTTTGAATTTTTAAACTTTGACGGTTAATAATACCGAAAGTATAAATATAGGTTTTTGACGTATAGCATATCGTTGGAACCGGAAAAAATTAAGGAACAAATATAAAAAAAAACCTGATGAAATTCTATTAATTAGTTTAAAAGTTATAAGTGCTAATATATAATTATTTATTAGTGAGATAATTTTGATGACGTCAAAGTTTGTTTACATCTTTCAAAATACCGCTAAACTTCAAATAATTAAATAAAATGTAGTTATTAAAAATAAGTTTTTTTTTTATGAATGATAATAAATCAGTTCAGAACGGTCACCCATCCAAGTACTTGCTACGTCTAATGCTGCTTCCTGCTGCTGCGAAGCAGCAGGAGAGGCCACTTTAGTGGCCTCTGAAGTGAGGAAAAGTTCCGAGGTACCCCATACCCGATTTTTTTTTTTTATAAATCCAGTACTTAAAATAAATCGCATTACTTTTTTTTAACATTTACATCAATCTTCTGTTCACTTATCAAAACAACTTAAATTCTAGATTTTGTCTGATTTTGGATATGTTATAAAGATAAAGCAAGGTTAGTTTAATTGAAAACCACTTCAATTGCTCGTGAAGCAATTTTGCTCAGGTTGAAGGGTATTTTTTCTTAGCTTTCCTTGACTATTACAAAAGATTCTCACCACAGCTAATTCAAATTGTTTTTAACTTAAATATTTTCTTTCATAAACATTGTATTGATTTATTTTTAAATCTTCCTAAATGATTTGCCCTCCTGACCCTCTTTTTGGAGTTGCTATAATTATTTCATGGTATGACGCATTTTTTTTTTTTTTTTTCATTTATACTTATCTTTTTATCACCTATTTAATAACAGTTCTCCCCTGTTTTGTCGGTTTCAGATTGAAACTAAAACAGTTAAGTCTCTTGAAGCTAAAGAATCGTAGCATCAGCTGTGGTGAGGCTATAAACTGAAAGGATGGGGAAACATGTCTTATTCGTGTGTCTGGGTAACATTTGCCGGTCGCCCATCGCCGAAGCGGTGTTCATGCACCTGGTGAAGGAAAGAGGATTGCAGGATTCTTGGTCCGCCGACAGCGCTGCCATCGGTCCTTGGCATGTCGGTAAATCACCGGACCCAAGAGCCATGAGCACTCTTGCCGCTAAAAACATCTCTTACTCGCATAGAGCTCGACAGTTGAAAAAAGACGATTTCGATACATATGATTACGTATTCGGAATGGACGAAGAAAACATTATAGATATTAATTCTGTAAAAGCCAAAACCAAGAATAGTAAAACTAAGGTCGAACTTCTGGGTTCCTACGATCCCAATGGAGAGCTGATAATCGAAGACCCATACTACGATAGAGGAGACGCTGGTTTCTTCAAATGTTACGAACAGTGTGTTAGATCATGTACCGCATTTTTGGATGCAAACAAATAAAAACACATTTTAAGAGCGTCACAACTTATCTTGAAGTTTACTTTTCCGCCATTCTCTACTTTCCTAATTCCTTAATACTCCTTATTTTGACTTCATTGGCTTCTAGTATCATGGTTGCTTAAGCAACTAGCATTTGGTGTGGTCTTGGATTTTTTAAGATTGTATTTCGTCATAATTGAATTTTTACAACACTGCGTACTTTTGCGTATACCATAGAATCTATACTTTTAAAAAAATCTATTGAAAATGTAGGGGTTTCTATAAAATATGATCTTAAAAGATCAAATTTATGATGACAATAGGTTTTCTATATTCATTGCAATACTTCTTTTAATTCTTCTTATTATATGCTTACACGTTCTTTTGCATTTTTGTCATTAAATCTATAAAAAATAGTTTTTATATTAGAGCGAATACTTTTTAAGAATTAAAACCAACACTACAAAATAAAAATCTATTTTTTGCTGAATAAACTTTAGTATATATTTACAATTTGGTAAGAGGACTTAATATATATGGTTAAAGATGATTACTCATTTAAGTTTATTTTACAAATCATATTTATCTTGTAAAAATGCTGCTGTAGTTAGTATAAACTCTTTTATCATTTATCTTTTGAGTTGATTTACCGTCAGTTGTGTTAATAGTCAGTCAGAATAGCCAATTATTTGTCTTAATAGTATTAGAGGTTAGAGAATAGTATTAACTAAACATTATATTTGTGTGTCTGGATCTGGTTAAAATTTGTGCGTTGCCTACCGCTAAGGCGGTGATCTAACACTTGTTCACGGAATGAGACGTTGGGGGATCTTGGTCCGCTGATGACGCCGCCATTGGTTAGGTACATTTTAATTTTTTGATTTCTAGTTTAACGTAGTATGTCCGAGTATGTATAGATTTACCAGTATTTAGGTCGTCTGGGTCTGGGTCTAACTAAGTGATTTTTTAATAAATGGCTGAACGCGTGAACCCTATAGACTATAGACGACTGGGTCTTTTTCGGTGATATTTGGGCTGCATGTTCAGAAAAATAATAACCCGAGGCGAAATCTTGAAATTTCAGCTCTAAATTTGGGGTGCTGAAATCTCAAAAACAATTTTGAAGTTTTTATTAAAATGTCTCTTGTATAGTTTTTTCATAAATATGAAGTTTATCATGTTAGTCGCTTTTCCGGGGAAAATCTGTTTTTCGAGTTATTGAAAAAAAAAAGAAAAAAAGTTATATTCCTAATAAGTTTGTATAGATCATACACTAATAAGGAGAAAATAATGATTTTTAACAACCACAGTATATATGCGTATGCCACTAATGTGATAAAGCGTGTTTTTAGCGTCCCACGCTTTAATTTATTTGTTGATAATTACATAAACTGATCAGATCACCTCGTAGTTCTAAATTAAATCTAGTAATCAGTTCTAACCTCACTGAACTTTCATTGATCCGTTATTGTTGAATTCCTGAAACTAAATTTTAAGTCTTTGCCGTTTAAATTTAAATTGAGATGGTGGAAACCGAGCACTTTTAGTTGGGCAGTACTTGTGGTTGTATGAAAAAAATCTGTAGAAGACAGGCGTAACGTTAACTTTAGAATGGTGACGCACCAAACTGCATTTCTTTGTTTAGATATGTTTGAGATTTGTAAAGTGAATATGATGAAGCTGAAGAAGCTTGTATATTGACTGATCAGCTGACCATTAGTTGAGTAGGAAACTGATTGTGAATCAGCTAGGTACGATGCCTTTCTCTCTCCCCCTCTTGCCTGTCTAGTGGTGGTGGTTGATTGCTTCACCAAGTCAGCTGGTTTCACCGTGGCTCTTCACTCTCCAGTCGTTCCTAGACCTCTGCTCCCGGCTGTTCGGGCCAACTTAGGTCGGTCGCATACGTCGACACGCGCGTCTCAATACATACGTCGTTTCCGCCGTGTTCTAGACGTACCGTTCGACCTGATTCATACTTCCTTAATTCTCCCCGGTGGTTTTTTTATCCTTCTTTTATACAGGATGAGATACGGTGTTTCGATCTTTTACGAGGATATCATGCTGCTCGTTATTTCTCTTTAATACATAAGATAAAAGTGTGGTGTGTCCAACTGCTATTTGTTTTAAACGTTTAACTGGATAACACAATATCGCTCGCCACGTTCCGCGATCTCCCCTCCATCCCACCATGGTCAGGTAAATGTCGCTTTATCAGTAANTTATTCGGTCTAATTTAAAATTAGATAATTATGGAAGTAAGATAGAATGGGGACTAGTAGTTATTATAATCCAAACCGGGGGCCGAGCGCCCATTAAAAAAAAAAAAAAAATCTTTGCTGTTTAAAATTAAATTATTTAAATTGAGATGGTGGAGGCCAAGCATTTCTAGTTGGACAGCACTTGCGGTTGTATGAAACAAATCCATGGAAGACAGACGTAACGTTAACATTAGAATGGTGACGCACCAACCTGTATTTCTTTGTTTAGATAAATGTTTGAGATTTGTAAAGTGAAAATGCTGAAGCTGAATCAGCTTGTATATTGACTGATCAGCTGACCATTAGCTGTTGAGTAGGAAACTGAGTGTGAATCAGCTAGGTACGATGCCTTTCTCTCTCCCCCTCTTGCCTGTCTAGTGGTGGTGGTTGATTGCTTCACCAAGTCAGCTGGTTTCACCGTGGCTCTTCACTCTCCAGTCGTTCCTAGACCTCTGCTCCCGGCTGTTCGGGCCAACTTAGGTCGGTCGCATACGTCGACACGCGCGTCTCAATACATACGTCGTTTCCGCCGTGTTCTAGACGTACCGTTCGACCTGATTCATACTTCCTTAATTCTCCCCGGTGGTTTTTTTATCCTTCTTTTATACAGGATGAGATACGGTGTTTCGATCTTTTACGAGGATATCATGCTGCTCGTTATTTCTCTTTAATACATAAGATAAAAGTGTGGTGTGTCCAACTGCTATTTGTTTTAAACGTTTAACTGGATAACACAATATCGCTCGCCACGTTCCGCGATCTCCCCTCCATCCCACCATGGTCAGGTAAATGTCGCTTTATCAGTAACCATTCTAATAGTACTAAATATTTACCGTAGAGGAAGAGCTTTTCTCCTCATATCTTTCTAAGTATCTAAATTGTAACAGTATCACCCAAATTCTTCTATATCGTCTACCCTTTAAATTGAATTATGGCTTCGCATATTCCATTGTCCATATAGTTGTTTACTCATTTAATTGATAACTGATTTAATAGCTATCGAAACAATGGTCTGTTATCACAATCTATTATTTTCTACATAGTAATTAAGTCGTCATTGTTGTTATAGAAATCGCTGAAGTGCAACAATTTTCCCATATTCGGTTCATAATCTTACCTACATCTACCACTTTCCTTTTTTCCATTGAACTTTTTTTTTCTCCTGTGACGATTAGAAATTAGTTATTTTCTGTTTAGGAGTAGAAACACGTTACTTAAATCATCTTTTAAATGATTTTCTGCGGTTGCAGGTTTATAATCTAATGTTGAATTCAAATGTATTGAAATCCTTAAAACTATATTATAAATAGTTTACCAATTAGTGTGGCACATAGCTTTCTCGCGTCCTATTTTTGGACGAATGGTCACATGGGAATTGAAAGTGAGGCTGTTTGGACCGACTGTCTCATGTATGAAAAAGATTTCTGCTTCTGGTAAGCCCGAAAGAAAAAAATCGGAAGAATAAAAATGTTAGATATTTTCAATAGTTTTATATCCATATCGTTATCAGGTAATTTAAATGCTTTTCTTGGCTCAAATCATTAGATCATAGTGGATACCTATCTAATAAAAATAGTAGAAAACAGTCTTTCATCAATGGGATGCGGTTCTTTTCCAACTTCGTAGTACAATATTTAGTACACTAGATTCCATTGTTCTATTTTTGAATCGTGATTAAAACAGGATATAACCAAAACATTTTTTTTAAATACATTAGTTCCTTAGTAGTAGAACGCGCTGCATCAACTTGGAAGATACTAATTCGCCATTTTTTTTTCCACCTCTTAGATAAATTCTAAAGCTTTATATTTTTAATTTATTTAGCTGGTTGTTTCTCTTTGAATTGGATATGCATTGAAAAAACATCATGTTAGTGAGAATATGAGATTACATTACATTAATCTCACAATTAAGAATTCACCGACAAAAATCCATCGTAGCTAATATTGAATGCAAACTAGTTTTGACTTCTTTAGATGTTTACCATTTGTTAACTGGTAAATGAACTATGCCAAAGTGGTCGAGGCCGAACTTTATGAAGTATGAGTTACGTATTGTGGCTTATTTTTAACCAGCGATAAATTTCCCTTGATGTTTATTTATCATGAGTAAGTTCGACGGAATCTTGATCGAAACAGCCACTTAATCTATTGTATTATCATTGTTGTTTGTAGTTAGTCAAGTATCAAGTATGTTATAATATAATCTTGCTTTGTTAAACTGTTTTAAATATTTTCCTTTTTATTCGGTCTAATTTAAAATTAGATAATTATGGAAGTAAGATAGAATGGGGACTAGTATAGTTATTATAATCAAAACCGGGGGCCGAGCGCCCATTGCGCTCGAAAGGAAGAGAAGAAACCTTTTAGCGCAACCTTCTCGATCTTGGGCTCATTTATCTTCTCTCACAGTCCTTCATCCTTCTCTCACAGTTCCTTGGGGGCATATCGATGGCAGAGTTAAGATTCGGTTTTGGTGAGATCCTTTATACAGAGATTTGTCCTTTTAGCATTACAGATAAAATAAAACTATATTAAATTTATTTATTATGGTTTTAAAGAAAATTTAAATAATAATTTAAACCCTCCCACTCCCAAGTAATATATTTATTAGAGTTTTATTTTATGATTTATAAAAAAGGGTTCAAACTACATTTCGAAAAAAAGTTTACTTTTAGATATTTTTATACAAACGCCTGAGCTATGAGCATAGTTTTTAATCTCTAAATGCCTAATATCTCTTTATTTAAAGGTGTAAATAGAAAGGCAATTTTGATCTCATTATTTCCTTTACTATCTCCTTTGTCTTTAGTATTCCTTAGAATGTTTTAGTAGGTTTGTTCCAACCATAATTCAAACTGGTTTGAAACTGTCCGACGCATGCGCATCAGACACCACTTTGAACGTTTTTTGCTAATGCACATGCGCCGTACAGTTTGAAACTAGTTTGAAGTGTGGTCGGAACAAACCTAGTATGTGTAGCAAGCAAGGACCTTTATGTTCTTTTCTCAGTATAAGTATAAAATTGTCATACTTAGGCCACAAATTAAGAGTCAACTATTAATCAGAATTCTTTCAAATCAGGCATAGGTTTATTGTTTTTATTAACAAATCAATCACGTTTAAAGATGAGATATTGAAAATGAAGGTTGGATGGATTCCAAATGTTTAGTGTAACATACGTTTTTACAAAATTGGATATCACTGCGATTAATAACCAAACCAAGTAATAATTTAGGATCCAAAAGAGTATTATAATTGAAGATGGTACAACCACTAATAAGTTTTATGTAACGTGCATTTAAGCAACATATTTTATTATAGTTATTACTTAAATAGGTAATGAAAGCTATGGGAGTTAATAGATGCTATAAGGAATTCTAGAATTTTATAATTTTTTAATGAAAAAGAAATGTAGGAATTGATTTGAAAATAAAATTTTGTTTAAATGTAATAACAGTAATTGGTCTTACGGCAATTGTCTGTAATTGTTCAAACAACACGGTTTAAATAAATGAAAGTTCAGCCACCTGCCAACACATGTATCTGTCTTGTATCGCTTTAGTCTTTTTTTCTGGTAAATGTCAATTATTATATTTCAATACACGTCGTTAGAATTACTTTTGATTTCATTGTTTACCTTCAGTATTCCATTTATACATTTTGTTCTCTCTAAATACCAGCTGTTCTGTACAATATAGCTGAGTTGTGTTCTATGAGTATTGCTTTGAACTATACGTTTATATGTATATTATTTAAGTTGAAATGGTTAATTGATTATTATTTTAAAATTGACTGCTTTGTAGGAATATGCTAAAAGTACCAATTTAGTGGTAGATAAGATGCGAGGAAATTTTTGACTTACTATTTGGCTGAATATTTATATTTTTAATTCTGATCAGAATTGTTAAAAGAACTTGTGTGTAAGCAAGTTCTTGTATTCGATTGTAATGAATGATTTATTTGAAGTTTATTAGATTTTTTTCAATGAAATAAAAAAACTTTTAATTTGTTGCATTCTGAACTTGTGTATTTAGGACGTATTATTTTAGTGGACATTTTGGAAATAGTGGTATAATGTGTATTTCCTTTCTCTACATATACAGAGCTTTAAAATGATATGCAACTTGTCATATAAGAATAAATTGTTTAGCANCATTTTGGAAATAGTGGTATAATGTGTATTTCCTTTCTCTACATATACAGAGCTTTAAAATGATATGCAACTTGTCATATAAGAATAAATTGTTTAGCACCCTCATACCTCATATCGGCCATATTTGTTTTCAAAATGTCGGCGAAAAATTATTATTATTTATTTATTTTTTTTGTAATAATTGTAACAATTTTTGGTACTAATTTTTTTGGTTATCCAATCATGTGTGGTTAATAAAAATTATGTAGGGATGGTGTAGGTGCCATGTGACAGACTTTTACGTGGTTACCCAATTTAAATTTGTTTAGCAATTATTAATAGGTACTTATTTACTCAATATTTACTCAATAAAGTTATTTTGGGTGGGTTGGGTATGCAAGTTAATAATTACCCCCACATTCTTTTCCTAATCTTCAAGACAAGCAATACTTTGTATAACATATCTTGCTGACTGCCACATTGGCCGCAATCATGAAAACATGAAGTGAAAATTTCAAAAAACTATACGTCGTACGTTGAGATGCACCTGTGTAAAATCGATCAATATTTACGCTAATTATTATTTGGCAAATAAACGTTTAAAATCTCAAGTCTTTTAAATTAAGAATTCACTACGCTTTTCAATAATAATAATTAGGAAACAAGATATATTTTTAAATTTTTTAACTCAACATAATCGGCGAAAAATATGCTATATTTATGCCATATCTGTTCTTAAAATGTTTTTTTTTTTTTTCCACTGTTATTTAATTTTCCAAATAGTTGTCTGAAAGCAACATCCATTTAGAATCACTTCTAACTGGTTGTCAGTTGTCACCCGTGAATTTATTTAGTTTTTAGCAAAAAAAGGTGTAAATCAGTTTGAGCAAGAGTGGATGATTTTGATTGATTGATGAGTGGGCTGAATTTTCACGACCTTAACGAGATTTTAAAGCTCGTGGGTTGATTTATTGAATACTCTAACTAACGGGGTTTAAAATACTAGGTTTACTAATATGGGTATTATTAATCTATCAGATAGGTAATTATCAAGAGAAGATACATGAAGTTTCTTTAAACCTCCATAGTAAATCCTCATGACATTTTTCAAACTTCAACTCAACTTACCAGTTGCTGAACACGACTCATACCATCAGAAATATTACTGTAAAAAAAACCGGCTTTTAACTTAAAATGTTTCGTCTTAACTGCGGGCAAAAAAAATGTTTATAGAGTTATATATTTCAACTTATCTGAACTCCTACGATAACTAATATCTTCTTATTTACTTGTAATAAGCCGTCTTCTTCTTCAATGTCACTCTTCACTCTTTAGTGAAGGTTCAAAATAGTGAATTAAGTTCTATTTCAACCTCAGTCTCAACTTCATATCTTCTTACCGCACTATTAGTGGTTAAAAGTTAGTTTTGTAGTGTAATGTAATCATAAAATTACTTTTGTTAAGAATTTCCTTATCAGGTGCCACTACTGATTCTTATTAACATTCCTAACAAAAATATCTTAAAACATATTCAAAAGTTAAACCATCTGTGCTTTTGATCATGTGGTTTCATGTTTTTAAGGACATTTCGATAAAGTTAAGACTTCGACATTTTCTTAGTTCAGTATAGAACCTTATTTTGTTAATCCAACCTTGGTAATACGAATGTTTGCTAATCCGAACTGCACCAAGGAACAAAGTAGCTTGTAATAAACGCAGGCTATCGATAACCTATAAGACAATTAGTGATTTTTTAAAAAAAAAAATTTCTATTAGTTTCTGAGCTGAAAATAAATATTACTACAGGTAAATAACAATGTTTTACACTATAATGGAAGTTTTATTCTTATAATAATATTAATCATTTGTATCCCTCACATTTAATTATCATATTTGATAAGCCGAACAATTTAATAATCCGAACTACCTCCAGTCCTAATTAGTTCGGATTTACGAGGTTCTACAGAAATTAAATTTAAGGTCTTTATAATAAATGTCCCGCTCTCTTTAACAATATACACGCTTTTTGTAAACTTCGTGTTTTTCTGGTAAAATTAAATTTAAAATATAGGAGTTGAACCTTTTAAAGTCCTAACTGATATGTCTTTTCTAGTGTCTGATAATATTTTTTTTTGTATATTGAATTGTTCTTATCTATAACCTCTGCTCATACTATTCTTTATAATGTTAACATGACCTGCTTTCTCTTTGATAAACGTTATAGGTATACCGTCTATAACAGTCAGCAATTTGTTTAGGGTTTGATAAACTTCAATTTTGCATTGTTATTTTAAANACTTAAAATTTAAAAAAAATATTTTTTTCTCGCGATGTGAATTATCCGCCATTTTGAATTTGAACAGCTGATTATTTTGAGTTCTCTATATTTTTCCTGTGTGCGCGTCAAAACGATCTTTAATACTGTTAAGTTTCACGCTTTTATCTCTTTTGTTTCAAAAGTTATTGGAATCGTACAGAGTGACAGACAGACAGACAGACACATGAACGAAACTATAAGGGTTCTTTTTTTTTGGTTTTACCAACGAAACCCTAAAAACATCATGTTAGTGAGAATATGAGATTACATTACATTAATCTCACAATTAAGAATTTACCGACAAAAATCCATTGTAGCTAATATTGAATGCAAACTAGTTTTGACTTCTTTAGATGTTTACCATTTGTTAACTGGTAAATGAACTATGCCAAAGTGGTCGAGGCCGAACTTTATGAAGTATGAGTTACGTATTGTGGCTTATTTTTAACCAGCGATAAATTTCCCTTGATGTTTATTTATCATGAGTAAGTTCGACGGAATCTTGATCGAAACAGCCACTTAATCTATTGTATTATTATCATTGTTGTTTGTAGTTTGTCAAGTATCAAGTATGTTATAATATAATCTTGCTTTGTTAAACTGTTTTAAATATTTTCCTTTTTATTCGGTCTCACTTAAAATTAGATAATTATGGAAGTAAGATAGAATGGGGACTAGTATAGTTATTATAATCAAAACCGGGGGCCGAGCGCCCATTGCGCTCGAAAGGAAGAGAAGAAACCTTTTAGCGCAACCTTCTCGATCTTGGGCTCATTTATCTTCTCTCACAGTCCTTCATCCTTCTCTCACAGTTCCTTGGGGGCATATCGATGGCAGAGTTAAGATTCGGTTTTGGTGAGATCCTTTATACAGAGATTTGTCCTTTTAGCATTACAGATAAAATAAAACTATATTAAATTTATTTATTATGGTTTTAAAGAAAATTTAAATAATAATTTAAACCCTCCCACTCCCAAGTAATATATTTATTAGAGTTTTATTTTATGATTTATAAAAAAGGGTTCAAACTACATTTCGAAAAAAAGTTTACTTTTAGATATTTTTATACAAACGCCTGAGCTATGAGCATAGTTTTTAATCTCTAAATGCCTAATATCTCTTTATTTAAAGGTGTAAATAGAAAGGCAATTTTGATCTCATTATTTCCTTTACTATCTCCTTTGTCTTTAGTATTCCTTAGAATGTTTTAGTAGGTTTGTTCCAACCATAATTCAAACTGGTTTGAAACTGTCCGACGCATGCGCATCAGACACCACTTTGAACGTTTTTTGCTAATGCACATGCGCCGTACAGTTTGAAACTAGTTTGAAGTGTGGTCGGAACAAACCTAGTATGTGTAGCAAGCAAGGACCTTTATGTTCTTTTCTCAGTATAAGTATAAAATTGTCATACTTAGGCCACAAATTAAGAGTCAACTATTAATCAGAATTCTTTCAAATCAGGCATAGGTTTATTGTTTTTATTAACAAATCAATCACGTTTAAAGATGAGATATTGAAAATGAAGGTTGGATGGATTCCAAATGTTTAGTGTAACATACGTTTTTACAAAATTGGATATCACTGCGATTAATAACCAAACCAAGTAATAATTTAGGATCCAAAAGAGTATTATAATTGAAGATGGTACAACCACTAATAAGTTTTATGTAACGTGCATTTAAGCAACATATTTTATTATAGTTATTACTTAAATAGGTAATGAAAGCTATGGGAGTTAATAGATGCTATAAGGAATTCTAGAATTTTATAATTTTTTAATGAAAAAGAAATGTAGGAATTGATTTGAAAATAAAATTTTGTTTAAATGTAATAACAGTAATTGGTCTTACGGCAATTGTCTGTAATTGTTCAAACAACACGGTTTAAATAAATGAAAGTTCAGCCACCTGCCAACACATGTATCTGTCTTGTATCGCTTTAGTCTTTTTTTCTGGTAAATGTCAATTATTATATTTCAATACACGTCGTTAGAATTACTTTTGATTTCATTGTTTACCTTCAGTATTCCATTTATACATTTGGTTCTCTCTAAATGTAAATACCAGCTGTTCTGTACAATATAGCTGAGTTGTGTTATATGAGTATTGCTTTGAACTATACGTTTATATGTATATTATTTAAGTTGAAATGGTTAATTGATTATTATTTTAAAATTGACTGCTTTGTAGGAATATGCTAAAAGTACCAATTTAGTGGTAGATAAGATGCGAGGAAATTTTTGACTTACTATTTGGCTGAATATTTATATTTTTAATTCTGATCAGAATTGTTAAAAGAACTTGTGTGAAAGCAAGTTCTTGTATTCGATTGTAATGAATGATTTATTTGAAGTTTATTAGATTTTTTTCAATGAAATAAAAAAACTTTTAATTTGTTGCATTCTGAACTTGTGTATTTAGGACGTATTATTTTTAGTGGACATTTTGGAAATAGTGGTATAATGTGTATTTCCTTTCTCTACTTATACAGAGCTTTAAAATGATATGCAACTTGTCATATAAGAATAAATTTTTTAGCACCCTCATATCGGCCATATTTGTTTTCAATATGTCGGCGAAAAAAGATTTTTTTTTTATATATTTTTTTTGTAATAATTGTAACGATTTTTGGTACTAATTTATTTGGTTACCCAATCATGTGTGGTTAATAAAAATTATGTAGGGATGGTGTAGTTGCCATGTGACAGACTTTTACGTGGTTACCCAATTTAAATTTGTTTAGCAATTATTAATAGGTACTTATTTACTTGGGTACATACCAATAAGTATGTACCCAATTTATATATAATAGTCTATTTGTATAAATAACTAACTATAAAAAGAGATTTAGTCTCTAAGAATTTTGGGATCTTGCTGACTGCTACATTGGCCGCAATCATGAAAACATGAAGTGAAAATTTCAAAAAACTATACGTCGTACGTTGAGATTTTGCACCTGTGAAAAATCGATCAATATTTACGCCAATTATTATTTGGCAAATAAACGTTTAAAATCTCAAGTCTCTTAAATTAAGAACTCAGTACGCTTTTCAATAATAATAATTAGGAAACAAGATATATTTTTAAATTTTTTAACTCAACATAATCGGCGAAAAATATGCTATATTTATGCCATATCAGTTCTTAAATTTTTTTTTCCTCTGTTAGTTAATTTTTCAAATAGTTGTCTGAAAGGAACATCCATTTAGAATCACTTCTAACTGGTTGTCAGTTGTCACCCGTGAATTTATTTAGTTTTTAGCAAAAAAAGGTGTAAATCAGTTTGAGCAAGAGTGGATGATTTTGATTGATTGATGAGTGGGCTGAATTTTCACGACCTTAACGAGATTTTAAAGCTCGTGGGTTGATTTATTGAATACTCTAACTAACGGGGTTTAAAATACTAGGTTTACTAATATGGGTATTATTAATCTATCAGATAGGTAATTATCAAGAGAAGATACATGAAGTTTCTTTAAACCTCCATAGTAAATCCTCATGACATTTTTCAAACTTCAACTCAACTTACCAGTTGCTGAACACGACTCATACCATCAGAAATATTACTGTAAAAAAAACCGGCTTTTAACTTAAAATGTTTCGTCTTAACTGCGGGCAAAAAAAATGTTTATAGAGTTATATATTTCAACTTATCTGAACTCCTACGATAACTAATATCTTCTTATTTACTTGTAATAAGCCGTCTTCTTCTTCAATGTCACTCTTCACTCTTTAGTGAAGGTTCAAAATTGTGAATTAAGTTCTATTTCAACCTCAGTCTCAACTTCATATCTTCTTACCGCACTATTAGTGGTTAAAAGTTAGTTTTGTAGTGTAATGTAATCATAAAATTACTTTTGTTAAGAATTTCCTTATCAGGTGCCACTACTGATTCTTATTAACATTCCTAACAAAAATATCTTAAAACATATTCAAAAGTTAAACCATCTGTGCTTTTGATCATGTGGTTTCATGTTTTTAAGGACATTTCGATAAAGTTAAGACTTCGACATTTTCTTAGTTCAGTATAGAACCTTATTTTGTTAATCCAACCTTGGTAATACGAATGTTTGCTAATCCGAACTGCACCAAGGAACAAAGTAGCTTGTAATAAACGCAGGCTATCGATAACCTATAAGACAATTAGTGATTTTTTAAAAAAAAAAATTCTATTAGTTTCTGAGCTGAAAATAAATATTACTACAGGTAAATAACAATGTTTTACACTATAATGGAAGTTTTATTCTTATAATAATATTAATCATTTGTATCCCTCACATTTAATTATCATATTTGATAAGCCGAACAATTTAATAATCCGAACTACCTCCAGTCCTAATTAGTTCGGATTTACGAGGTTCTACAGAAATTAAATTTAAGGTCTTTATAATAAATGTCCCGCTGTCTTTAACAATATACACGCTTTTTGTAAACTTCGTGTTTTTCTGGTAAAATTAAATTTAAAATATAGGAGTTGAACCTTTTAAAGTCCTAACTGATATGTCTTTTCTAGTGTCTGATAATATTTTTTTTTGTATATTGAATTGTTCTTATCTATAACCTCTGCTCATACTATTCTTTATAATGTTAACATGACCTGCTTTCTCTTTGATAAACGTTATAGGTATACCGTCTATAACAGTCAGCAATTTGTTTAGGGTTTGATAAACTTCAATTTTGCATTGTTATTTTAAAAAATTAAAAAATCGAAAATAGGTGGCACGTGTATTGTGCTGTGTAGAGAACAGACAATACGAGTTGTTAACTACTTTCATATAGTTAAAAAAAAAAAAACCTCTCTTACAAAATAAAACGGTTTTTTTTTAGCTAACAATTGCCAGCAAATAATGGAGCAGAGAGTTGATTACAATTTACAAATAACAAATATGGTGGCAATAGCTAAACAATAACAAAACTAAACAAGTAACTTATGACCACAAAAAGTTATTTTATTTGTTAGGAATGAATGACTGAATACTGAATTAATTTAGAGGTGACGAAGGATACAAAATGTATGTTATTTTTACAACATCAAACCTGGTTCATTCACATTTCGAATTTAATATTCAGCTAACATGTTTTAATGTTTATCTGGTTTAATCTTTTTATATTTTTTTCTTGAATTTATAGAACGTATAAAGTTAATCAATTTTACCTTAAACCTGGTGAAAATCGTCGTCATTCTTGAATTTATATACATATATTTAAACTATCTTATCATAAACCTGGCGAAAATCGTTAGTCATTCCTATAGTACTGGGTTGTCTAGTAGTCTAGTGCAGTGGTTCTTATCCTTTTGGTAACCACGGCCCTCCTTAAAATCTCCAAATATAATATATATAGTACCTAACTACCTTTCGAGGCCCCCCGGTTAACCGCGGCCCCCCGGTTAAGAACCACTGGTCTAGTGAATCCCAAACATCTACATCATTGTAGAAAAAAAAAACAATGTATTTAGAATTAATTGTAACTTGCAATGTTTGCATTTATTTTATAGTTCGAAAACATTAGTTATACCAAGTTATAGCAATGTATTTACTTATTAGAAGTTAATATGAACATTAAAGCAACAGTTATAAACCAGAATTTTATTGTGAAGAGGAACTCATCTGAAAAGTCAAGATAACATTGTCTGTATAACTATTTGGATTCTACAGACTGGAGGCTCATTCACTCATCTACCGCATTACTGAGCCTCTATTTTTAGCTTGGGATTTCAGTGACAGTTTTAAGTTATTTATGCCAGGACTCGGAGTGTGGAACTATTTGCAGTTAAAGCTAGAAATAGCTAGACTGATCTATCTGACTGCCGCTCTAACAGCGTCTGTCAATTTACTGCACCATTAACCATAAATCTAGGACCAATCTTTGAATGGGTTTATCAGGGTTATAATTTAATAGCTTTACCTCTCATATTGCCTCATGCATATAAATTTAGACACTATATTTTGGTCTTAAAATCCTTGTTATTTCTGTATTTTTGTTTAGAAAAGTAAGACGATTTTGGTCAGAGTTTCCAGCGTGAACCGCGAACGGTTTTCACATTTACATTAGAACGGCCCATGTTAAGTAGCATGTAACTGAGCGCCATGTATTTAGGGGGCGTTTCCATGTTCGTTAATGTATATTCCATGTCTGAACTTTTTCCATTTTGTATGGATAGCATTTTCAAATGCACTACCTTTTGATTATCCTATATGCACGAATACCTATATGCTTAAAAACTTAGGATTTATTTCAGGAAGATATACGAGTAGTTAATTATTAGTACGTTTTATTTGAAGAATTAATCAGCCTCAATAGAAGTGAACACTAAAATTAAATATCTCTATGGTTATTAGTTTTTAGGTAATGACTATAATATGTGACATACTTGCGTATAGTTTAAATCCTTGGATTCATCCTACATTTTTTTGTAACATAGTATGACTATTAACAATGATTACCTAGTTATTGCTATATATATACCTGCCTATCAGTCTCTACCTTTTTTTCAAAATGAAGGTTACTTTAATTATTCGAATTATATTGAACTTTTCAAAAGCCTTCCTAAATATTCTAATCTGTAAGGATATTGGAATTACTTCCAATATCCTTCCTAGTGAAATAAATATGACAAATGATATAACACACACGTTTTCGGTGGGTCCTTATAGGGTTACAATTAAATAATAAAGTAGGCAATTATTACATTCCTCTTTTTTTCTCAATTAAGGCTATATTTCGACCATCCACGAGGTTAATATATTCCACGAGGTTAATATTCATGCCTTAAATTGATAGATTGGCTTACTAGTTTTTACTTGATATTTGGCTTAACTTGTTTTTACTTATTTAATCTTATATTATAATAGTAACTTATATTATATATATAAAACAATATTTAAAAAATTCAAAAATAAATAAAAAACTTTCCAAATTGATATGTATTATTTTCGTTTTACAAACCCATTCAATCTAAAAGTCGAATTTTCGCGTCGTTACCATACTTTCCTTTTTATATATTGCGGATATGAGAAAGTGAAAAAATAAAATAAAATAAATAAATAGAAACTCTAAAGTTCCCCAATTTTCATATGCACACATTTACATAACGAGATTTTAAGCCCATGCCAATTAAGCAAAAGCCTTAATTTTATATTTAGAGAAAAATTGTGAAATTAAGTCAATTAATTTATATAAGCTATTATTTCTATTTGAAGACCAACAAATCAAAGCAAACATTCATTTTATAAATAATTTTTAAGTCCGTCGTCGGATCACAACTTTACTATATAAATGATAGGATTGAATTACTAATTGTATTTACATTTTATACATCCATATAAAATTAGAAAGGTAGACCTCATACTTAAATGGTAATACTCTGTCAGATATTTTTATAACGATTCCAAATTTGTATAACTTTCTTTTATCGGATATAATCTATAATCAATTACCCTAAAAAACATAAATAAAAGGGCCAGCCATTTATATAGCTGAGACCCGACTTACGATAATAATCTAATATTTAAAAAATATATATTTATTATATTTACTGAAAATAATTAAATAAAAATTGTATTAATTGACTAATATTATCTAATCAATATAAGTGTGAAGCCTATGTACTAACTCTCAAAAACCGAAGAAAACACCGCTTTTGTTTAATTTATATGTTGGCTATAAATACATTTGAATATCGTCAAGGTCTATTAGAGACATTTCTCTGATATTGTATTACATTAAACTGAAATTAACCTATTTCTATTGTTCTAAATATTATCGAAGCATTTTTTCGTATATTTAACGTTATAATTTGTTATCATAAATATTTATTGTATCTATGATATTTCTAGAAATAAGCTTTTATGTATTTTGTTTACACATAACTACGAATGTGTGTGTGTATAAGCTATGACTCTATTTTTAAGAAATTTTCCATCAGACCTCCAATATTGCAGCTTTTTAAGTTAGGTAGTCTCTTTTATTCTACGTACAGTCTACAAAGGCGTTTCATCTCGAAACCTGTTTATTAGTTAAAATATATAATTTTTTGTTAATTTCTTAGCTCCATATTATTTGTAATTTTTTCAGCTCCATATTATTTTAACTTGTAGGTTTATTTTTAAATTTTTTTGGGACCTCTATCAAAAGCATTTCTAGTTGAAACATAAGTTATTTTTAAAAAATTTACTCATTAATTTTCTTTCCTTTAGTTTTTTGCTACTTTACTCAATATATATATGGTTCTTAGGAAAAACTTTAATAGGACATTAATTAATGGTGAGAACATTTTCGTTAAATGCGTTTATGTCATACTTTTAAAGTAATTTATTATATTTTAAGTCTTTATTTAGATAATTAAAAAAGCATCATCAGCGCACTTTTTAACCTCTTTATCTTTAATCTAGGATTCAAAAGAAAGATAACAAACAAAATTTTATCTAAATCGGTTTGGACTAACCGGGTTCCGTAAAAACCTTTTTTTTACTCCTTACAGACTGGACTGTTCTGGCATTATGGGTATTGTGTTATCTTAAATGTTATTTTGATTTGATATTTGCTTTATTTTCATCATCATATTTTCTTAAATATCGTACTTCAACTTTAGTAGAAGTTTTGGCTACGATAAAAAAACATCCTTATTTAGACGAATCCTATACCGGTTAGTGTTGAGGTTGACCAAAAGGAATCTAAGATAATATGGCTTGTCAGTCGATTTTCTTTAATCTAGAGTTGACGGAAATTATCCATCTATAAGTAGCGCTTCTTCCGCTCGGCCTGTATACTGTATACACTTACTTCTGTTGTCCAGGACTATTATAAGGTAATCTTTCTTCACCGAGACCAAGAACCCAAGGCAATCTTTCTTTTTTGACCACTATCGATGTTGGGGAACCAATCCAAGGATCTTAGTGGTAGTCCTTTTTATTTATTCGATCTATTTGACTAAAGTACCTGGCTCTTTTTATGCGTCGTATCTTAATACTTATCTTGAATTCCTTTTTCTTCTCTTTGGCTCTTAGTTTTAAGACATTTTTTTTTTAAATACTGCCATATGAAATAAAATTATTTTACATACTACCATATCTATTTTGCTCTACGTATACGACTGCTGATTTGTTTTAAGTGTCAAATGTAACGTGGATACAAATCTTCATTCTAATAATATCTCTATTTTAAATCTCTAGCTTTATTGTGATAAATAATAATTAATTATAAATTATTTAGTCCTGTAACCTCATTCGATTTTATTAGGTTGGTAATAATATCAATTACTTGTTATGTTATATTCTTGAAATAATTGAATTTCTTTTCCTTTACTTTTATGAATTTTGAAATCTTCTCTTTTCGTGGACATCCTTATCTATGTTTTAATAACAAAAACAAAAAATAATAATCATTTTGATTTAAATTAATCAAATATCCTAAATGAAATTAGGATGGTCGGCCATAATTATCCCATTGTTGGTATCATAATCTTCTGCGCTCATTTGTTTTTTTGTTTGTTTTTTTCTACAGGCGCACAAACATACATTTATTTACACCTATGTATGACCTATATAATCATAAGTACCTACTTATCTGATTATTATGAAATTTGAATGGTGTGTCGAAAGTAGTCCGCAGAGAGTCTCAGATTAATTTTCAGGTGTCTGGTCTCTATAGATTTTACTTGATTGATAAAAACGAATATATTTGTACTTCCTAATAATGTGCAGACTTCCTTATTTATTGTTTATCAGAACTGAAAAATGTGTGAATAGTAGATATTTAATTTATACTATCGTTTTCTATCTCTTTGAGATTTATATTCTCCGAAGAATAAATTCAATCAAATGTCATTTTGTATTTTGAAAAATGAATTCTCAATATCTCGTTGGCTAAATGATTGAACATTAGAGCGTGAGAGAGACAGATCAGAGGGCTGAGTTATTCTTATAGAGTGAGCTGGTCCATTTATCAAATCGAAATGTCAGGGACCTCAGGGGGCAAAACTCCCCATAGCTGTGATTAAATACCATTCAGACTTGAGATTCTCTTGGTGTCAAAATGTCGCTCAACTCGACCCCTATACAACTGACAGATGTTGATTCATCTTTTTATTATATCATTAACGTTTTCTTCTTATCAATCAAAACTTTTATTTGATAATCTTATGTAATATCTTGTATATTTTTAAATTTGGTTGCTAACAAACAGCTAGTTACCGTTGAACTATGCAGAACTGGTTAGAATATATATTTTACTTGCATTCACAAAATTGGTTGATATACTGCCAGTCTTGAAAAACGAAAAGTTTAGAACTATAATAAAACGTCTGCCAATTATAGTGGCAATTACTTACTCTCGTCCTGCCACTAGAATAATCACATTATTTTTAAAATTAAATTAATTAATAATACCAGCCCATAAAAACCAAGTTTTTATTATAAATCCTTTATATTTTTGCATTTTAGTTCTGAAGGAAAATGTTGGTATTCATTCATTTCAATTTTAAATAAATAATTTAAAATTAATTAATTAGTAACATTTAATTAATTATTATATTTGTTACAATGATTTTGTATCGGTAGAGAGTCGAAATGCCAAGATTCAGCAAGATTGGATAATTAATTGAATTTTTATTTATTGTATTACTTTTTTAAATTTAATTATCCCATTCATTTTGAAAAAGATAATTTTTTTAAATTTAATTAATTAATGAAATTAATTAATTAATTAATTTGTTAAAATGTTTTTATATTGGTAGAGTCTATGTGCAAAGTTTGAGCTCGATTGGATGACTGGAAGTGGGTTAACTAGCCCTCCAAAGATTTTATATACCAACCAATTAATTAATTAATTAATTATTTTTTTATTTTATTTTTTAAAATTTATTTAATCCATTCATTTTATAAAAAAAGAATTAATTAAATTGAAAAATTAATTAATTAATTAATTAATTAAATTTAATTAATTAATTAATTTGTTAAAATGTTGTTGTATTGGTAGAGAGTCTATGTGCCAAGTTTCAGCTCGATCGGATAAGTAGAAGAGGGTTAACTAGCCTTCCAAAAATGTTGACGCCAGGCACCCAGGCACTCCCCCAGGCACCCAGGCACAAAAGTGAAGTTAATATAAAGGATTTAAAAAATAAGATTAAAATGTAATGAAATGAAGTATATGAGTGATACTAAATAATCAAATTGTACGTGCATTCACGATGATTTAATTTTGTTATCACTTGTTTTTTATCCGCTGTTTTCGGTAAGCTAAGAAGCAAAAATTTTTGTTTTCATTATTCTTATTCTATTACTCTCTGAAGGTTTTTTTTTTTTTTTTTTTTTTTTTTTTGCTCATGTGTTTTGATTTATTCAAGAGGATTTTATGATGGTTATGTCACATGAGTTAGTCGGCTGACACATGAATTTGTTGTTTAGCACATTAGTTTGTCGGCTGACACATGAATTTGTTGTTTAGCACATTAGTTTGTCGGCTGCCACATGAGTTTGTCGGTTGACACATGAGTTTGTCTAAACTCTAAACATTTATTCACATCCTTTTGAGAAGTTGGTGTCGCTAATGGTCTTGTTGGTTACCATTATAGAAATAACGTTTCTGGCTTTTGTGTATCTTAGTTTTGAAGTGTTAGGCATTAACTGAGTTGCATGTTATAAAAATATTGTGCGGGTTGTTATCATTAAGGAAACTCTTTTTGGAATGGTCAACACTTTCTACTCTTTTTGATCTTTAATTACCGTTACAGAATCAATGCCGTATAGGCGTTTACTTACTGGCTCATATTCATCGCTATTATTTTTAGTTCCGGGCTTATCGTCTTTCATTTTCTCCATTCAAATTAATCAGAGCTATGGCTTATCCTATTAGTAGTACTTACAAACTTTTAAAGTTAAAATGGCTTTAAAAAGAATAAGGGATTCCTACCTAACCCCGAGCAAGAAGAAAGAAGGTAACCCTTGACATTATCCCTGCAAATTCAGACCTTTTTACAAATAAGACTACCTATATTGTACTTCTCTATACTTCTTAAGTATTAAACCCATTTGAACATTTTTTTTTCACCATTATTATCTTGTTTTATTATCTTGTTCCATCCTAAAACAATCCTTAGTGAAGGCAATAAATAAAACTGGAAATAGAAACTTCATTTGCATAAAGGCTCTGCTAAAGTTTTTCTGCTGCTACTCTGGATCTTCTTCTTCTTCTTTTACCTTATTTCTATTTGTTATATTATTTTTCTCTCTCTTAATGATGTTTTGTTTTTTCTTCAGTTGTTGTTTTTGTCTGCTTCGGTATTTATACAAAGGCTAGAAAACAAACATTTAAGAAAAGAACTTTTAAATTAATGCAAAAAGACAATATAAAATTGTGTATTTAAGAGAAAAGTCTATTTAGTGTTTAGTATAAAGGTATTTGTATTGTTTTTATTAGACCTTGAGGATTTTAATGTTCTCTGCTTAATTGGATACTGTAAAATTATCCACGTATTAGAGGCAACTGCAGGGAGCGCTGACTGCATGGGGATCTAAAGATGTTACCACCTACATCTTTTACATTCGTTAGCCTTCCTACTGTGGCGACAGCCAATCAGATTCTTTTGCCTTATGTTATGCTTAGTCAATGTTATTGTTTACTATAAACAATAAAATTGACGTAAGCTTAACATAAGACATATTAATCTGATTGGCTGTCGCCACACCTACATTGTGCACTGCCATAAGATTATGTTATGAAGTGTAAAATATAAATGATAAACTATTACTAAAATATTAAATTTTATTAAAAAAATCTTAAAATATTTATCTGTTAGTTTGCAGTCATTCAAATAATTATAAACTTTAAAAACGGAGTTCTTGTCTGCCTATTTATGTGTGGTCAGTGGTCACTACTATGTGGAGTTACTATGTAAGTAGCGCTCTTGTTTGTTTTATGTGTACAAGTTGACCACATAAGCCGGAATTATGGAATTATGTTTCTTGTATTTTTTCTAAAAAGAACTAGGCTAAAGCCCCTCCCCACTTATTCCCATAAGGGTTATATTGCTAAGTTGAATAACATAATCTATAACTTAGGCTTATTGTACTACTCCAACATTAAGATTACTTTGGACCAAAAATCGTAAATATAAGTTATTCTATAAATAATCTTTGCCCTAATGACTACCTAGCAGTTAGCAAACCTAAGTGCATTTATTGTCATAAATAAACCTCAATCTAATCTATTATAATTACTTACGTGTACCGGTGATAATTAATCATTTTAGGATCTGTAGCCAAAACTTAAGACCCTTATAATTTCTTGCGTTTGGGTGTCTATCGTTAGTTAACGCATCTGCAAGTAACAAGTGTCATATCGTATATCACTTTTTCCTATAAATATTAGATGTATTCAAATAAAAAGAAGATATTTTTTCTTTTCAAGTATTCAAGCTGATAAGTCACGTAAAATATACACCTTTACTAGAAATATAATTACACTTCTAAATTAAATAATAATAATTGCATTGTATAATGTGGAGTTATACTATGTCAGTAGCGCTCTTGTTTGTTTCAAGCGTACAAATTGACCACACTAGCTGGAATTAATGATTCTTGTACGTTTTCTAAAAAGATTCGTTTTCTAATAATCTCTTAATATTATGTTTTTACTTTTCCTCAGTCTCAGTACCATGGTAGGAAAAGTATTGTTTTCACCAAAAAATATTTTTTCGAGATTTCAACGGAATTATCCGCTTTGGTTGTTTTTAAGACCTTCTGAGTGGTTTTCAGCATTACGTCTGTATGTATGTGTGTGTGTTATCATCGTAGCGCCCAAGGTATTTAACCTAGAGAGTTGAAATCAGTCCTTACCTGTTAGTGGTGCTTCCCGGAAAATCAAACTTTTTCCGCCATCTTGAACCCAGTTTGCTGAATCAGCAAAAATAGCCCACCAAATTTCATTTTGATATTGGCCATTTTGAAGATATTAATTTTTGAATTTGTAAACTTTGACGGTTAATAATACCGAAAGTATAAATAGGTTTTTAACATATAGCATATCGTTGGAACTGGAAAAAATTAAGGAACAAATATAAAAAAAAAACGATGAAATTCCATTAATTAGTTAAAAAGTTATAAGCGAATATAATTATTTATTAGTGCGATAATTTTGATGACGTCGAAGTTTGTTTACATCTTTCAAAATACCTCCAAACTTCAAATAATTAAATAATATTTACAGTCTATAAGATTAGAGTTGGCACAATCAAAAGGCGAGAAAATTTTGAGAGAAACGATTTTATTGGTCCCCCATGTTGAATGCAACTTCAGAAAAAAAGCTCTACTCTACCCCTGTTCAACCAAAAAAATACAACATGGCAACACCGATTTTCCTTTTTATAACCCCAAAACTACCTCCACATTTGTTGTTTCCCGCCTTCGATTGTGCCAACTCTAATCTTATAGACTGTAAGT